>ONZH01027425.1:0-32975 GCA_900303285.1 Rhinella marina | reverse complement strand
ACAAAAATGAGTACTAAGAGGACTTTGGGCAATTTCTTTTGGGTCTGTGTGGACCACGTGCTGTCCCTTCTGCCACCAGTCGCTGTGCACAGCGTGCAGCCAAGATGGCGGTAGCTGAACTACAAGTCCCAGCCAGCAGCCGAGAGGAGGACAAAAAAAAAAGGTCGTTGTAGCCCTTAGAAGGACCATTGGGTTCTTTGTGGATGATTCCTGCCTAACCACATTCTAATTACACGCCCTAACAGTGTGCAGCCAAGATGGCGGTAGCTGCACTACAAGTCCAGCAGCTTTATCCCTAATCTCATGCAGCAGCCAGGAGGAGACCAAAAAAAAAAAAAGGTGCTTGTAGCTCTTAGAAGGGCTGTTGGGTTCTTTGTGGGTGATTCCTGCCTAACCAACATCTAAATTGAGGCCCTAACACTCTCCCTGACAGATAGCAGCTCTATCCCTAATCTCATGCAGGCGGCGTCTGACGTTCACCGCCATTCCGTGTCAGGGTAAAATTTGAAGTGCTTCACCTGCTACCTCAGTCTCACTTGGTCACTCTGGGTTCACCTCATGCTGTGTCAGGGTAAATTTTTGGGTGGTTCATCTGCTACGTCAATCTAACTTGGTCACCAAGCTGTCACCACGCTGTGTCAGGCTTATGCCTGCATCGTGGGGTGGGGGATAGGACAGCAGTGTCAGCATGGGCAGTGGTGTCACCCACAGGCGGTGATGGACCTTCGTTGCACCTAGTTGGGTGCTTTACTAACATGTGATGGGCATGTGCCTTGCCCATCTTGGTCTGGGTCAGCACAATTGTCTTGAGGGTCACCACCAGGCTGTTGCCCAGAATTTGGCATAATGGTTCGATTAGGCAGCCTCGGAGGCATCCATGCATGCTGCCCCTGCTGTTTCCTGTCCATTTCCGTGGTGTTTCCATCATTTTCTGAGGTTTCCAGGTTTTCACGCAACCTTCCCTGTCCAGAGCTTTGGTCCCCTGCAAAAAATGCTCGAGTCTCCCATTGACTTCAATGGGGTTCGTTATTTGAAACGAGCACCCGAGCATCGGGAAAAATTTGACTCGAATAACGAGCACCCGAGCATTTTAGTGCTCGCTCATCTCTAGTAACATGACAATAACATGTAATTGCCCCCGGAAATAAATAATAGAGCATCGAGGATGGAATAAACATTAGACGCCATGATATAAAGAGCTGACGGCTCACCTTTATCAGCAGTTTTATGCTTCTCCAGTAACTATTTATTTACATAGACTTCTTACATTTATATAGGTTAACTGCCAATTGAGGAAAAAGTCAATAAACCAATGCATGGTCTTTATGTGAAAGGCTTACAGGCTATTTCACATGCTGCTGAAGCTATTTCACTAATTGTAGTCATCAGTTATCTTGCAGCTCAACAAAAAGGCCAAAAACAGAAAAATCATTCCCGCTAACCTTTTCCCTTAACCTTTTCACAAATATCTTATTGTCCTAATGTAAGAACTTCTAACGCCAATCCCAATTTGTACTCCTTTCTGACGAACAGAACAAATAAATCAAATTAAGTATGTGCCTTATCTGGTTTCTTACAGGATATAACAGACAATGTTAATAGCTATTACAGAAATCTAATCTGTATTCTGGTAACTATAATAATATAATAGTACAGTACAGTAACAGCAGTTCATAAAACCAAGTACTCTATCGATAGATGCGGCTACAAAAATATTAATCCTTGTCTTTATTAATACTAATGTATTAAAGGGGTTGTCCAGTCATTGCCCACACTGGACGAGAAGATGACAACTCCAGCTAGTTTTTCTCAATTAACCAGACAACATCTTTACAACTGATTAACATTTGACATTTTTACTTTGTTAAATGTACATTTTTTGTGAAGCTTTGATACAGACATGGATATCCTTTATTTGAGTACAGAGGAATACATATCCAAACTCGACTCTTATCAGCAATATAACAAGAGGAAATGGAGAATTAAAACTTTTACTACGAAGGTTAAAAATAATATACCCCAAGAACAAATTAATGGTGATATGTACACCAGGCAAACAAACAATAAATCAAAGATAATAGGTTCTTACCACCTCCTTGGTATGACGAATGGACTGGTATAATCTCTCTTTGTTTCTCAAGGTAGGTGATGTTCGTCTGTCAACAGGATAAATCAAAATGGCGGGTGCAAAAATCCAGGCAGATACGGATGAGGACCTTCCTGTCTGTCCCTAGTGAAAATAGCCCTATAGAGAAAATGGGGAAGGAAACTATAAGGCCCTGCCTAATCAAATCGGAGCACCCGCCCCTGACGCAGCCCTGTCCCTAGTCAATATCCCTAACTTTGGTCCCACTCATGTCCCAACATGACATGTTTCGTCCCAAAAAAAGGGGGACTCCTCAGGGGATTTTTGAGTGTGACATACAAGAGTAGATAGAGATGAAATGACAGAAAAGTAATTAAAATGATAGAAAAAGCCCCAGGGTTTGTTATGTCTCTTATCTCACATGAGGCCATATGTCAGTTCAAAAAGGGGGGCATAATTAGAAAAAAACTCTGAAGGGCAAAACAGGTGACATCCCCAAATGTATAAATAATAAACAACATGCAGGGCAATGGCCCCAAAAATATTGAGGTAACTCTTACAATGGCACTATTCACCTACAAGTGTAGCAATTCAGGGAACGTTGCCACTTACTCAGTGGAGATAGTAGGAAATGGGGAAGTTCACCAAAATGTATGAAGGAGGGTAAGTGGTATCACCCCCAGGCTCACCGGTGTTCAGTGACGGCGCTGGGTAGAAGTGCAGTCACTTCTATAAATAGTCACCTGCTCCTATGTGACCTATCGGCTCCTCCTCCCCTGCGCTGCTCTGTGGAGCGCAAATGAAATGCACGCCGAAACCGCGTGCTTCCGGTGTGCAGGGAAGGTCCGGTCACGTGACCAGAATAGGGACTAAAGAAGCAATGCTGGGGGAGCGGGTGCGTCTTGTTGCATAGCAGCAGAGGCACCCTGCATCACACATCAAGACGTGACACGGATAAAGGTCACCAATGGTATAACTAAAAAATAAATAAATGAACACGGATTTATATGGCAATTGGATTTTTCTCACATAATGTTCAGACACACTAAGGATTAGAAGTATGATGATTAGCCTCACAGAAAAAGGGGGATGTTAAATAACCATAATGCAGGCAATTGGAAGATCGAATATGTATCTCGGAGGGTGGCTATAATTCTGCTGCTCATTTAAGCCATTGGGATGCATGGTTTTCAAGTAAAATATCCATCTAACCTCTCTTTCAAGGATTTTTCTGTCCCAATTGCCACCACGCCCTGGCCAAGGGATACATTCAATGCTCATGAAGGAAAGGCATGCCTCCCTACCTCCATGTTCATTATTAATGTGGCACGCTATCGGTGTATCTCTTTTATTGGAGACATAACCCACATGTTCACTAATTCTCTGAGGTAGCTCACGACGGGTCTTAC
The DNA here is from genome assembly GCA_900303285.1 of Rhinella marina. Taxonomy (NCBI): domain Eukaryota; kingdom Metazoa; phylum Chordata; class Amphibia; order Anura; family Bufonidae; genus Rhinella; species Rhinella marina. Next base: position 29,480 of record ONZH01027425.1, on the reverse strand, counting down.
TGATATATTCAAGACTACACTGTCCCCCTTTTTTTGGGACGAAACATGTCATGTTGAGACATGAGTGGGACCAAAGTTAGGGATATTGACAAGGGACAGGGCCACGTCAGGGACAGGTTACTGACGGGGTCACCCCTATCGAAGTGGGTGCTCCGATTTGATTAGGCAGGGCCTTATAGTTTCCTTCCCCATTTTCTCTATGGGGCTATTTTCACTAGGGACAGACAGGAAGGTCCTTATCTGTATCTGCCTGGATTTTTGCACCCGCCATTTCGATTTATCCCGCCATCACCTAACTTGAGAAACAAAGAGAGATTATACCAGTCCATTCGTCATACCAGAGGTGGTAAGAACCTATTATCTTTAATTTATTGTTTGTTTGCCTGGTGTACATATCACCATTAATTTGTTCTTAGGGTATATTATTTTTAATCTTCGTAGTAAAAGTTACGTTTTAATTCTCCATTTCCTCTTGTTGTTGTATTGAGTACAGAGGAGTAACGATCTTGGTCGCAGACTGATACTGGGCCCGGCGGGGGAGAGGGCCCAACATTTTCACTGTACTGCCGGGCCCTGTCAGAGTGCTGAGCTCACCTGCATGATATGTACTCCAGTCTCATGCAGGTGAGCTGAGCGCTCTGACGGTCTTACATGAAGACTGTGGGCAGTGGGGGACACTACTAGGGGTTGTGGGAGGCACTAATGGGGGCAGTGGGAGATACTACTGGGGACATTACTGGGGGCTGTGGGGGGCACTACTGGGGACATTGCTGGGGCAGTGGGGGACACTACTGGGGACACTACTGGAGGGCAGTGGGGGACACTACTGGGGGAAGTGAAAAACATTACTGGGGGATCAGGGACCGGGGATGTAACAATCGCAGACACAGAGGGTGCGAACAGGCATGGCGTGGAGTGGGGGCCTGATCCAAAGTTTTCCCTGGGGCCCATAGCACTCTAGTTACACCACTGTTTGAGTAAGTTTTTGTTATCTTTTAGATCACTTTTCTCAGAGGGTCTGCTATAGTAATATGTTTCTAGGGACTATCACTAAGTAAAAACTATCTTAAAGGAGACCTGTCACATTGCACATGTTATAGAGCAGGAGGAGCTGAGCAGATGGATATATAGTTTTATGGGAAAAGATTCAGTAAAACTTGTATTATATTCATTATTTTGAACCCCTTCTATTTTTATACTTAGGAATCCAGTGAGCAGTCCTACCTAGTGACTGACAGCTCTTTATGCACACATATAATAAACAATAAAGGCTGTCTATCACTTATTAAGACCGCACAGAACTTCTAACTATACAAAGAGCAGGGATTTAAATAATTATAATACAAGTTATATGTAGTCTTTTCTCATAAAACTGCATATAGAGCTCCTTCTGCTCTATAACATGCTGCCTGCAGCTCAGATGCCACATTGCACATCATAGGGTCCTTTTAAATGTAATTTACCTTTCCACAACTCTTAACACTGTAAAAGTCTGAACTGTAATGTTAATCACAAAGAAAAATGCAAAATGGGAATCCAAAAAGACTCCTAGTCTCTAATTCCTGATAACAGCAAAGTAATCTTTATGGATGATACATTCACATTAAAAATATTAATAACCTGGGGTTCATCCCAGTACATTAAACCCTACCCATTAGTAATCTGATGTTACAGAACAGTAAATGTAGTGCACATGTTTCTCAATTAATACAATACAGACTGTATACAAAAACATTCACTTGTGCAAAAGATTGTGCCGGTTCAATGGCAAAAATTAAGTACCTTGGGAGTCATTTATTATGTCGAGAGATGGCAGGACAAAAACTACAACACGCTATGATTTTTGTCCGGCCGCCTCTCGACTTGCTGTGCTGCAGCTGGACCTCCAGCCTGCCCCTATTATTTTGAATGGGGCCAGAGCAGACCTCCAGCAGCACGGTGGACTTGAGGTAGCATGGATCCGGCAGGCTGTTCCCCTGCCCCAACAGCCTGCTGGAAAAGGCTAAAACAAATGTGAAAGTAGCCTAAAGCAGTCATAGAAAATGATAAATGAGACAGGCCTGCTGGCCCATCCTTTCCTGCCCACGCCACGCCTAATTTTTTAGACCTGGTGTGAGTGGGGAAAACTTGCAGATTGCGGCGCAAATAACTAAAAAGTGGTGTATATCTGTTAGTAAATGACACCCATAGTGCTATGATCGGGAGAACCATTTGTTTATCGGGGTTGCCTCGGTCCCGCTGAAGGATCCAAGGCTACCACAGCAAAAGTTCTTCTTGGTTCATAAGATCACAGTGGGAATTTAATAGGCTGCAATGGTAATTCATTGCAGTCCATGGGATACAGTTGAATAGAGAGATGAGTACTTCCACAATAGAAGTGCTAATTTTCCACGGCCCTGCCGCTGCCCCCACTTTTCTCCAGGGTTGCACCTGATGCAATCGCCTCACCTCGCCTCATCGGCGGTGCGCGGCGTCCATGTATGCAAGAAATGATCAGAGAATCTAATGTTCAAGTCCCAAAGGGGACTTTAAAAAAGTGAAAAAAAGTTTTAAAACTTAAAAAATATAAAAATTCTAATCCTCCCAGTTCCCACATTAAAAATAAAAATAAACAATAAAGAAATAAAAATCATTTACACCACTGTGCCCCAAAATGACTGTACTATTAAATTCTAAACGTATTTATCTCATACAGTGAACGGTGTAAAGGAAAAAATTTCACCGCCTCAGGCTGAGGAAGTCGTAGGACTGCCGCTGAAATGCATAGCTTGAAGTTTTATGTATTTTATTTATTTTTTAATACATATTTTATGAATAATCTTCCAGTGCAGCGTCCTGTTTATCCTGAATCTTGTCTCTCTCATCTATCATACATGTCTTATTGGTCTCTGTATTTGGGTCTGCATACTATACTATACGTTTGTTTTATTCCTTTTTTTATGAAAAAAAAGACATTAAAGAGAAAATATATATATATATATATATATATTTAAAAACATTCCTAGGAAATTATTGTTAATGGCAAATCTGTGATGAAACCATTATAGACAGGGTGAGTTGAAGGATTTTATAAAACTCTCACAGCTACAATATACTGTCCCTGTTCCTGGGTGAATTAATCCTTTAATAACCAGTGATATGTGTTTTTTTATTGCTGTAGAATGTCTTGTGGGGGTGTCCCATGTCATACAAAATGGTATTAGCAAAACTACAGATCGCCTCTCAAAAAATGATAAGACATATTGATAAAAAAGTAATGGGGGTCAGAATACGGAGAAGACAAGGAAAAAATTATTTTTTTCTGAAGTTTGTTTTTCAGTATTAACATACAAGGAAAAACTATAGAATTGTGGTAAATCCGTTTTATCTCATAGTGAATGCTGTAAAAACAAAACCCATAAACCTGTGGTGAAATTGCATTTTTTCCCTAGTTCCACACCATTTTGAATTTTTTTTCCCAGCTTCCCTTTACTTTATATGCCATATTAAATGGTGGCATTACAAACAACAACTTGTCCCACAAAAAAAGACTTCATAAGGCTATGTGAATGGAAAATTTTAAAAGTTATGGCTCCAGGAAGGCAGGGAGCAAAAAACAAGACCGCAAAAACGGAAATTGCTGCATCAGGAAAGGGTTAAACAGTAGGTCTGAGGACTATTCTGGTTAGATGACGTTATCTCCTATCTACAGGATAGAGAGTGTTATCCCATATTCCACAGGATAGGGAATAACTATCACTTTAGTGGGGGTGTAACCACTGGGACCCCCACTGATTACGAGTATGAGGGGCCATTGTATTGCAAAAATGAATGAAGCGGCAGGTGGACCATGTGCACTGCTGCTCCTTTCATCTCTATGCGACTGATGAAAGTAGCCGAACACTAACGTACTTAGCTATTTCTGGCAGTCCTATAGAGAATGAATAGAGGGGAGGTATAAAAGTACGATTTGCCGCTCCATCCATTCTGGGGTTACAGGGCCTCCGATCTCATGATCGGTTGGGGTCCCAGTGATCTGATAGTTGTCCCCTATCCCTATCATTTCACCAGAATACCCATTTACATATAAATATCTCAGAAATCACACATTATGATGAGGCCGTAATCGCCTCTCATTCGCGCAGCCATCTGCCATGCAGTGTTAAGGTCCTTTTACACGGGCCGATTATCGGCCGAAAAATCGTTCCTAGGAACGCTAGTGCCGATAATCGGCCCGTGTAAAAGTGGCCCTAATCAGCCGACGAACGAGCAAAACGCTCGTTCGTCGGCTGATTGGATCTTTTGTAGAAACCAAAAGATCCAATCTGTCGGGCGCACATCGCCCTGTGTAAACAGGCGATGTGCGCCTGACAGTATGGAGCTTCCCGGCCGCACGAGCGATACAGCGATCACTCGTGCGGCCCGGCGCTCGATTCGTCGGGCCATGTAAAGGCTCCCTGCCCGAGCGCCGATATCGCTGATCGGCGCTCGGGCAGGGAGAATAATCGGCCCGTCTAAAAGGGCCTTTAGATGCTAGGCTAACATATTTATTTGCACAGCAGGTTGATGGGAATGAATACTTAAGTAATGCACTGATTGATTGTCTATTGTAAGAAAGACAATGTTAATGGCATTCTAATGATATGTCTTGGGATATTTAACAGGCAAGCTTCCTACCCTAGCTGATAATATACAACATGACATTACTTGTTTTTTCATTTCTCCCATTTTGACAATGCTGTACAGTCAGTACTTTAGCGGTTAGAAAAGGACACCCAATAACTGGAGCCGCTTTTCATTCTTGTGAATTGTTACAGGAACAGGAAATACGGTCTAGGTCATAAGACAAGCTGCATGTAGCTGCTATTTCTGTAAACTAGCAAAATTCCTTTAAAGAGTAATTAAACCTTTGACTAAAATTTTAATGTGATGTCCTTAATGCCCTAATAAAAGTTTTTCTAATATACTTTATTTATTAATTTTGTATTTTTTTAAAACACTTTTCCCTAAAGCTCACCATTCCCTTTGCGCTTAAAAGTATGGACTGTGACATTTATGAGTGGGCACGCAGTAGCGCAGGGAGTATGCCCCCTGGCAGATTACTAACTCCTAGGATTGAACATGGGTACCCTGTACCCATTTACTATGCCAGGATTAGCGGAGCAGGCTCCTGCTTCTGCCTGCTCCGCTAAGCTAAGAGCTGACATGCCAGGAGTTAGTAAACCACCGGGGGGCATTGAGCCCCTGCCTGTATCAACTGCTGCTGTGGCCCCATTAAAAAAATGTCATGCCCGTACTCTGTACACCACTAAGCAATCAAGGGTGTACAGAAATATCATTTTTAAGCGCACAGCAAAAAACAAAATGCTAAAAATTTAGCCATAGAGCTCTTTCAGGCGAGCGTGTAGAATGTACAGTACACTGACCCATTACAGTCAATCAGCCAATTTACACGTATGTTTTCCACATAGACCATCAGTCTGTGCATATTGGGCAGCATGGTGGCTCAGTGGTTAGCACTGGTACCTTGCAGCGCTGGGGTTGTAGGTTCGACTCCAACTAAGGACAACATCTGCATGGAATTTGTATGTTATCCCCATGTTTTTGTGGGTTTTCTCTGGTTTCCTTTCACACTTCAAAGACATACTGATAGGGACCTTAGATTGTGAGCCCCATTAGGGACAGAGTGATGACAATATACATATATATAAGTGCATACAATGAATAAGTAGAGAATTGTGGTGTGCACATTTACGCACAAGACTTGTTCATTCAGATAGTATATGGACACCATCCACGGTAGGACCATTTAAAAACATCTGCCACTTTTAGTGGGCCGGAACTCAGACGAGTTTTATATCACTCATCTGAATCCAGCCTTATGGCTCATACATATAGTAGAGCACTACTGTATGTACAGCTCTTCCATGTGGAGGAGCCATCAGCCTCTTTATATACAGAGTTATTCTTCCTTAGAAGCAAATGGAGGAGTAGTGAGGCACCATAGATACCTCATGGACCTGTATGTCAGCATTATTACAGCTACATAGAAAGCTAAGCTATAATATGGCTGTGTGCATTAGCCGTGCTTAATTTCAACAAAATCAACAACTGAAACAAAACTGCATTAGTAACTGAGCCGCCTGTTCTGATGAACATACAGTATCTGTAACCATTGTTCAACTCTGCATCCAGGTGGGGACTAACCTTACGGATGGCACAGGAGCTATGGTAATATACAGCTGGGCTCCTTAGATGTCACGTTTAGTGTTGAGCGATCAGAATTCCAGGATAAATTTGTGGTAACCTGATTTAACCTGAAATTGTGTTAAAAAAAAAAAAAAAAAACGCTTTGCGACTAATTACTTCAATGTAAAATGCAACAGTGCAATGTAAAATGAAAAAAAAAAAAAATCATACTTACCTGCTGCCAATTGCTGGTGACGGGCCGCCCACCGCCATCTTGCTTGAAGATCTCAGGCAAAATCCCGGGCATGGTGCATATTACGTCACCACGCTGGCTAGCGGGCCGAGTGAGACTTCACGCCAGATCCTCAAGCAAGATGGAGGCGGCTGACCCGTCACAAGCAAATGGTGCAGCTAAGTATGATTTTTTTGGTTTCATTTTACATTGCACTGTTGCAATTTACATTGAAGTAATTTTTTGGGAAAATTTGGCGAAGCAGCCAAATCTAACTTTTCATTAAGTCACTCATCTGTAGTCACAATAAATAATCTAAGTGGTTTAACAGAGGCAAGGGACTCCATGTGTCACTCCATCGACTCCCCCCTTCCCGCACTATGGTTGCTATGGCAGATAGAGGCTTAAAGGGGTTATCCCATGAATAATGTAAAAAATATGAAAATCAGATAGTACATGGCAAACTCTTTCTAACAAAGCTAGACCCAGCCCTGTACCTCACATGCAGGGCTCGTTCACAGGGCAGCTGTGTGGCCGTGCCCATGCTGCGGACCGCAAATTGCGGCCTGCAGTGCACGGGCACCTACTGTGGTGCTTCCGCATGCGGATCACGGACCCATTCACTTCAATGGGATCCATGATCCGCATCCGACTGTCTGCACAGCAAAAAAATAGAACAAGTTCTATGTTTTTGCAGTGCGGAGGCACTGACAGAAACACCACGGAAGCACTCCAGGGGGTGGAGGTTAGCTGAAGGATGGAACTGAGCATGTGCTTCCATCTCAGAGAGCTGGACAAAGTGCACACAGCAGGTGGTGCAGATAGATTTCAGGGAATAACTCAGTGGCTATGCTAATTTTTAATTACATGCAATTACAAAAGTATTCAGATCCAGGTGCTGGTTTGAAAACTGCAGAATATTTTTCATGAAGCAACTCCTTTAACAATAGTGGTCCATAATGTCCACCATATATGATGTCATCGGGGGTTACCAGCATGATCATGTGGTGACGTCATCACGCTGAGTGCACATGCTTCAGAAGGTCCTTCACAATTGAAAGAGCAGCAACTCCCTCTGCGCGTGCAATTGAATGACAAAAAAAAAAAAAAAACAGCCATTAAAAGCGGACACACTGTCAGTTTTTCATGGCCAGTTTTCAACCATTTGTGCATCTATTTTCTGTCTGTCTGACTTTAATGACCATTTTGCATTAGTTTTGCATCCTTTTGTCATGGCTGTTAAAAATTTATTAATTTGATTGGCTTTTTAAAAAAATAAAATCCCAATCCCTGCAGTATACATAATGTGATTTTAGCTGTAATAATGTCCCCCATAGAGGTCCATAATGTCCCCCCATATATGACGTAAGCGGGGGCTAACAGCATGATCATGTGGTGACGTCATCATGCTGATTGCATGTTCTTCGGGCATTTCCTTCACAATTTTTTTTTAATCCCCTAGAAGGCCATATTGCACTAGTGTACCTGTTTTTAACGGCCATTAAACGGGTGCACTACTGTCTAAGTGGCCGTTAAAAATTATCCCATTGATTTCAATGGGGTCCATCTGGCCGTGAAAATAGCCAAAAATAGTCTATTTTCATAGACTTTAATTAAACGGCCATCTCACAGCCATTTTTAACGTTCGTCTGTATGCAGCCTTATCTAGTAAAAAATGTGTTTAGTGTACAAAAAAGTTAATAAAAAGCTTTACTACAGAAAAAACACTTTGCAAAATTGATATAGCTGCATCAGTAACTACTGTATATAAAAGGTATTTTATTATACTTATTCACAGCAAGCTATTAATAGAGCGCTTATGAATTGCCAATGTCTAATGTGTGATTTTCACATCTGAATACAGCACAGTGCACTGGAAGATATCCATACCTGACAGTGAAGTTATATTTTACAATACCACTAAGTCCCGTATTCATATCTTAACAACCAGGGGTGGTTTGGGAACTTAAAGTGGCGACGGAAAAAAAACAAAAAACTAAAAGTGGTCCTATGTTATAGGTGGGTCCAAATTGACAGAAGGCGGGGCAACACAAGTAGGCGGTGTCAGCAATACAAAAGCGCAAAATGCCGTCCCATCAGAGCCACAATGTAACATAGTAACAGTTTATAAGGCCGAAAAAAGACATCTGTCCATCCAGTTCGGCCTGTTTTCCTACAAGTTGATCCAGAGGAAGGCAAAAAAAACCCTGTGAGGTAGAAGCCAATTTTCCCCACTTTAGAGAAAAAAAATTCCTTCCCGACTCCAATCAGGCAATCAGAATTACTCCCTGGATCAATGACCCATCTCTAGTAACTATAACCTGTAATATTATTACCCTCCAGAAATACATCCAGGCCCCTCTTGAACTCTTTTAGTGAACTTACCGTCACCACCTCCTCAGGCAGAGTGTTCCATAGTCTCACTGCTCTTACGTAAAGAATTCTCTTCTATGTTTGTGTACAAGCCTTCTTTCCTCCAGACGCAGAGGATGTCCCCTCGTCACAGTCACAGTCCTGGGGATAAATAGATCATGGGAGAGATCTCTGTACTGACCTCTGATATATTTATACATAGTTATTAGATCTCCCCTCAGTTGTCTTTTTTCTAAAGTGAAAAACCCTAATTTTGATAATCTTTCTGGGTACTGTAGTCCACCCATTCCAGTTATTACTTTAGTTGCCCTCCCCTGAACCCTCTCCAGCTCTGCTATGTCTGCCTTGTTCACAGGAGCCCAGAACTGCACAAAGTACTCCATGTGTGGTCTGACTAGTGATTTGTAAAGTGGCAGGACTATGTTCTCATCACGGGCATCTATGCCTCTTTTGATGAAACCCATTATCTTATTGGTCTTGGCAGCAGTTGTCTGACACTGGTTTCTACAGCTTAGTTTGCTGTTCACTAAAATTCCTAGGTCCTTTTCCATGTCAGAGTTACCTAATATTTTACCATTTAGTATGTACTGGTGACTTGCATTATTCCTTCCCATATGCATAACCTTACATTTGTCAGTGTTAAACCTCATCTGCCACTTCTCTGCCCAAGCCTCCAGTCTATCCAGATCCATCTGTAGCAGTGTATTGTCCTCTTCTGTGTTAATTACTTTACACAGTTTAGTGTCATCTGCAAAAATTGATATTTTACTGTGCAAGCTTTCTACAAGATCATTAATAAATATATTGAAGAGAATAAGGCCCAATACTGACCCCTGTGGTACCCCACTAGTGACAGTGACCCAATCTGAATATGTGCCGTTAATAACCACCCTCTGTTTTCTATCACTGAGCCAGCTACTTACCCACATATAGATATTTTCTCCCAGGCCAAGCATTCTCATTTTATATACTAACCTTTTATGTGGTACCGTGTCAAATGCTTTGGAGAAGTCCAGATATACGACATTCATTGATTCGCCGGGGTCCAGTCTAGAACTTACCTTCTCATAGAAACTGATTAAATTGGTTTGACATGACCGATCCCTCATGAAGCCATGCTGATATGGAGTTATTTGCTTATTTTCATTGAGGTACTCCAAGATAGCATCTCTTAGAAAACCCTCAAACAGTTTACCCACGACAGATGTTAAACTTACCGGCCTATAGTTCCCAGGCTCTGTTTTTGGACCCTTTTTGAATATTGGCACCACATTTGCTATGCTCCAATCCTGTGGAACACTCCCTGTCAGTATAGAGTCCTTAAATATCAGAAATAAGGGCCTGGCGATGACATTACTTAAAGAGGACCTTTCACCACTCCTGACATGCCTGTTTTAATAGCTCCATGCATTCCCCACGTACAAACAATTCTGGAACATCTATTCTCATGGCTCTGTGTTGTGTCATTCCTTTATTATTTGCACTAGAAGTTATGAATGAATTGCTATTTGCCTTGAGTAAAGGAACAGAGGGGAGGTGACCAGTTGGGGGTGTGTCCCTGCACAGACTGACTCTATCCAATCAGTGCTGCCATGTTCAGACTGTGCAGGTACACACCCCCAACTTGTTACCTCCCCTCTGTTCCCTCACTGAAGACAAATAGCAATTCATTCATAACTTCTAGTGCAAATAATAAAGGAATGGCACAACATACAGACATAAGAATAGATGTTCCAGACTTTTTATTACATGGGGAATGCATGAAGCGATTGAAACAGGCATGTCAGGAGTGGTGAAAGGTCCTCTTTAATTCTCTGGGGTCTGGCGATTTGTCTATTTTAATCTTTTTAAGACGCAACTCTACTTCTTCCTGGGTCAGACAGGGTATTTTTAATGGGGAATTTACTTTTATATTCTGCATTTCATCTGACAGTTTATTTTCCTCAGTGAATACAGTGGAGGAAAAAATATTTAGTAGCTTTGCTTTCTCCTCATCGCTCTCTGCAACTCCCCCCTCATTACTCTGTAAGGGGCCGACACCTTCAGGTTTATAATTTTTACCATTTATATAATTAAAAAACATTTTAGGGTTAGTTTTACTCTCTTTGGCGATTAATCTCTCGGTTTCTAGTTTGGCTGTTTTTATTTGTCTTTTACATATTCTATTTTTTTCCTTATAGTTTTTCAATGCTTCCTCGCTCCCCTCCAGTTTTAGTGATTTAAATGCTTTCTGTTTGTCATTTATTGCTTTCTTTACAGCTCTATTTATCCACATTGTTTTTTTCTTGTTCCTTAACCTTTTATTCCCATAAGGTATGTACCTCTCACAATTAGATATTAGGATGCTTTTAAAAATATCCCATTTTGTGGCTGTATTTTTATTTTTGAGGACTTTGTCCCAGTTAGTTAGGCCTATGGCCTCTCTTAATTGACTAAATTTTGCTTTTTTGAAGTTTGGTATTTTTGTTCCTCCCTGAAGAAACGCTCTTTTGAATGACAGTTGGAAGTTTATTATATTATGGTCACTATTTCCCAGGTGTCCCCCGACCTGCACATCTGTTATTCTGTCAGGTCTATTGGTTAATACTAAGTCCAGTATGGCCGTCCCTCTAGTCGGGTCCTGAACCAGTTGGGAAAGGTAATTGTCTTTGGTTATTGCCAAGAACCTGTTTCCTTTATGAGATGTACAGGTTTCAGTTTCCCATTCTATATCTGGGTAGTTGAAATCCCCCATAATAACGACCTCATTATGTTTTGCCGCCTCGTCTATTTCATTTAGAAGTAGATTTTCTGTGGACTCTGGTATATTAGGTGGTTTATAATAAAGTCCTATTAGTATTTTATTATTGTTTTTGGCTCCATTTATTTCTACCCACAGTGACTCCACATGTTCATGTCCCTCACTTATATCTTCCCGCAGTGTGGGCTTTAGACAGGACTTTACATAAAGGCAGACCTCTCCCCCTCTCCGGTTTTGGTGATCCTTTATAAACAGACTGAATCCCTGTACGTTGACTGCCCAGTCATAAGTATCATCCAGCCATGTCTCAGTTACTCCCACTATGTCATAGTCCTCCTCACACATCACTAATTCCAGTTCACCAGTTTTAATACTCAGGCTTCTGGCATTAGTGTACATACAGTTAAAAGGTTTATATATATTTTTTCCCCTACACCTTTCCTTCTGCACTGTTCTAGTTCCTCCTTCCATTCCTCCCCCAGTTCCATTACCTTGCCCCAGGTCTCTATCTGCACTATCTTTCCCATCTATAATGTAGTTACCCTCCCCCCCAGTCCTTAGTTTAAACACTCCCCCAGCCTTCTAGCCATCTTCTCCCCCAAAACAGCTGCCCCTTCCCCATTGAGGTGCAGCCCATCCCTACGGTAGAGCCTATAGCCAACAGAGAAGTCGGCCCAGTTCTCCAAGAACCCAAATCCCTCCTTCCTACACCAGTTCTTGAGCCACTTGTTTACCTCTCTAATCTCCCACTGCCTTTCTTGTGTGGCTCGTGGTACAGGCAGTATTTCGGAAAACACTACCTTTGACGTCCTTGCCCTAAGCTTGTGCCATAGATCCCCAAAATCATTTTTAAGGACGCTCCACCTACCTCTAACTTTGTCATTGGTTCCGATATGAACCATGACTGCTGGATCTTCTCCAGCCCCTCCCAGTAATCTGTCAACCCAATCCGCGATGTGCCGAACTCGAGCGCCAGGAAGGCAACACACCATTCAACGATCCCGGTCTTTGTCACAGATTGCCCTCTCTGTACCCCTAATAATTGAATCTCCCACTACCAGCACCTGTCTGGCCTGCCCTGCTCTCCTGGTCCCCTGCTTACTGGAGCTGACATTCCCCTGACTGGCAGAGGAAGTGTCCGGCTGCAGCAGTGCTCTCCCTGAAGTGGCATTCCCCTCATCTGCCAAACTTGCAAACTTGTTGGGGTGTGTCAGATCAGGGCTAGCCTCCCTGGCACTTTTCCCTCTACCCCGCTTTCTAACTGTTACCCAGCTAGCTACCTCACTTTCCTGAGCCTCCTCACTACCGCCCTCCCCCACATCTACTCCATAGAGTGCTTGCTCAGTGAGCAGCAAACTCTTTTCCAAATTGTCAGTGCTTCTCAGTGTTGAAATCCGCCCGGTTAGATACACAATGTGCGATTCCAAAGGGGTAATTTGCTCACATTTTGAACAAATATATGCACCCTTAAACGGCTGTTCCAGGACTGCATACATCAGACAAGATGTACACTGGACTGCTCTGTCAATAATGGAAGACATACTAATGTATCACAATATATTGCCCCAAAAGCTGTCTGTCTGTGATGGGCATCAATAGCTGCCATTTTCTGTCCTCCTCCAGTTGTCTCGGATTAGGATATGGAGCAGGGGGCTTAGGAGGTGACATTTGGTCACAGCAGCTGAATTCAGGAGGGCATGTGCGGTCGCAGGCTTCGTACATGAGTACCTGATTCTCATAGCTTTAAGTATTCCTGAGAGCTCATTATGTACCTGGCCAGCAGCAGACAAAAGAGCTTGGGCAGCCCCCTCCCCCCCTCCCCGGGCATTGGCATTTCCCTAAAAGGTCTATGGCCAATCCTCCCCAGTTAACAACACCTGTATACACATCAAAGGAGGCATTTCATGTAATTATGCAAACCTGATCTCCCCCAAAAATGCACCTGTAGGTGAACAACAGGCTGTGATTTTAGGATAAATAACTGGAGGGAGCAGACTAAATTCAATTGTATATCACATATACAAGGATCTCCTTTAATATGAGAGGAACCAGTAGTAGAATCATTTTCATTGCAAAAACCATATGATGAATATCATCTTTTTTTTAATGGCTTTAATTATTTCCCCCATTTTTTGCCATTTATTTTATACCATTTGTTTTTTAGCATTTCTTTAACATATTATGTGTGCACTTATGGACAACTAAGTACTATTAATATTACCAGATTGCCAGTCCACTGTTAATTATGCTGTAATTATTGTTTATTAGTAATGTTTTATCCTATGAGTTCATCTTATTACATCTGTATATAATTACATATATGTGGGAGGATGCTGGTAGGATTCATTTAATTAGTTTGCATTTATTAACTTATAGCACTATGAATTTATGTATGGCTGCTTTCTGACGAGCGAGTTGCATACTGTGGACTTGCAGAGCAAGTATCAGACAGCTCCTGAACTTCCGGCACTGCCAGGGTCACATAGCATTATATTGATTTATGATGTTATGTAACTCTTACAGTTCTGGAATGTATTTTATAACAGTGACATAATGCTGTCAGTGTTATCCAATACATTCCAGAACCGTAAGGGTTACACAGCATCATAAATCAATATAATGCTATGTGACCTTGGCAGTGCCGGAAGTTCAGGAAGGGTGCTGTCTGATACTTACGCTGCGGGTGTGCAGTATGCAACTCGCTCGTCTGAAAGCGGCTAATAAGTGAGAGTGTATGCCAATACTATTAATATTATTCTCTGATATTGAGCAATCAGTGTGTTAGAGCACCCACATTTATCCCTACACCAGAAATTAGGTGAGCTGCCTTCTTTAACCCCCATGATGAGATTCCTAACAAAAAAAACAGCTGTTTTTGTTCATCCTGCCTCCCTCTAACATTTAAAAGAAATTGATAAAGAAAAAGTCAAATTAATACCAACGTATCCAATATACCAAATGTGATTTTTTAAAAAGTGGGTTTTAAAACCATTAAAATAAACTATATAAATTTGGTATCATGATTGTAATAAAGTTAACAAAACTGCATGGAGACTAAACTGGTACAGCTTGTCTTACAACATTAAAAAAGTATGCCAAGAAAATTAAAAAGTTATGGCTCTCAGAAGAACAAATTATGAATTTATTTAGCAAAAGTATAAAAACATTAAAATACTATATAAACTTGGCATTGTCACAATCGGACTGACATACAAAATAAATACAGTATGTTAATAATAATAAACAATAAAAACAACTCCAGTGTAAAAAGTGGAACTCTCTTATCATGAATCAGATGCTACCATGAATCTGCCACTACTCAAGATGCATGGACAGTAGTTTACACAATCCTCCATTTTTTTTTTTTTGCCACAGCTAGGAATGAATACAAACAAAACAGTCAGAGTTTAAAAAACTGTACAGACCTAATAATGAACAGATGAGAATTCAGCCAATTGTATCCAGCTAATGTACTAATACATTACATTAGTACATTACTGTACTAATCAGGAGCTTGAGGATGGGTTATCCATATCGAATACCTGAAAAACCCCTTTAAGTTTTCAGTTTTACCATGTAAAATACCCAAATAAAATTGGTCTATATACACTACTCACAAAAAGTTTAGGATATTTGTCTTTCAGGTGAAATTTTTGGAAATGCAAAAGTGCATGCTACAGTGATATTATATCATGAAAGTAGACCATGTAAGTAGAAGCATGCAATGGTGATTTCCTCATTTCAAACAATTTATTAAAACAAAGCCAACAACAGTGGTGGGTATATACCCACAAAAAATCTCAATGTCTCAATAACTTGTCATGTGGCTTGAGCATCAATTACAGCTTGACAACGACATCTCATGCTGTTCACAAGTCGACTTATTGTCTGCTGAGGCATGGCATCCCACTCTTCTTGAAGGGTGGCCCTCAGGTCATTGAGGTTTTGGAGTACAGCGTTATGAGCCTCTACATAGCGACTCAGCTGATCTCATAAGTTTTCATTTGGATTTTGGTCTGGAGAAAGTTCAGGGCACTCCATTTGAGGTACCCCAGTCTCCAGCAGTCATTCTTTAATGATGCAACCTCGATGAGCTTACATATTGTCATCAATGAAGATGAAATTAGGCCTGTGTTGTTCATACAGAGGCACAATGACTGGATTAATGATGTTATTCAAGTAGTATGGGCTTGTCACTGTACCATTCACAAAGTGTAGGGCAGTTCTGTATTGGCTAGAAACATCTGCCCATACTGTAACACCATCACCACCAAAGGCTCATCTGGTAACAACTGTGGTTGATGCATAGCACTCTCCTTGACGTCTCCAACATTGTTGGCAGCCATCATTTCTGCTCAGTGTGAATCGACTTTCATCAGTCAAGAGCACTGAGACCCACTGGTCCTGCATCCAGAGTAGATGCTACCTAGCCAATGCAAGACGATCACGCATGTAGTCAGGTACCATTGCAAGTCATCTAGCACGCAGACCACGCTGATATAAATGGTTTTGAATGGTCTGACGTGACACTTAGGTTAATCTCACCTCACTTAAATGTGCTTGGAATTGTGTGGCATTTATCATCCGGTTCTGCAGGGCATTGCTCAGAATGAAGTGGTCATCATTGTGGGATGTGGCCAAAGGATGGTCTTTCTGTGACTCTTCCAGTCTCTCTGTTTCAATCTGTATCTCTGTTGGAACCTGCTGATGACACTCTGTAACACTCTAAGCTCAGTGGCCACTTCTGTCTGAGAACATCCTGCTTGAAGCCTTAGAGTGCCGAAGTACCGTTGTTCAATTGTTAGGTGTCATCTTGGTCTCGTCAAAATATGAACAGCATGATGAGGAGAACTCTTTAAATACCAATTCTAATTGAAAAAAAAGTACTGAAACATTGAACAGTTTGACATGTGCATTCAAAATTCTAGAGAAGGGCACATTAAATTCACCTGTCAAGGTTAGAATGGATTTTAGGTTCACCCTGAAATTTCCCCCACAAGCCAAATACACCTAACTTTTTGTGAGTTGTGGATGTAAAACATTATTAGAACATAAAAATGTGGGTAAGAGATCCCCATTCTTTTTATCAATAGTAGTCCCGGCTGTAGGACAGTAGCACAGTGGATAGGGGATAACTTGCTACAAGTGGAGTATCTCATTAAGGCTCAATCATATAATCATATTATAACAAGTGATAAAAATAAATATGATTTCCAAGTGAATAGAGTGCTGGATGTCTTCTTTTTTAACATGTGCAGAAACTCAATTGTGATGGCACACATCTATGAAAACCAACATTACAACAGTAGAATGTGTAATTCAGTGACTTCCAAAGTGGTACTTTCATGTGAGGCCATTATTTAAACAAGTTAGTTGATTATATTTCTCCCCTGATGCAGCTTCCTTGTTACCTGTCATATGGGAAAAGAAAACATATATGAGCAGAGCAACTATAGCTTAGTTATGGAAATCATGTAAAATGGGAAAAGTTCCAGCACCATTGCCAGTGGAAAAACATCTTTCCATTATTGACCCAAAGTGATACAAAAGTCCTCAATGAAACACAGCAAGCACTGCTTATGTGTTTTGGTGCATAGCCATACTCATACTCACTTGTTTATTTAGTTATGGAAATGGTTGGTCCTGCTAGCTTAAGGTATAGGAAAGCAGAGCAGCAATAGTGACAGTAGCACAGCAGTTGTCTGCTGTGAAAGAGGAGATCTGTTGATATTCTAATTTCTAGAGAATTTTATACATGATCCTTATTTAATCTCATACCTCTGAGAATTAAATGGAAATACTCTGATCTGTCTTAAACTGCGATAGTCTTGGACAAAAATATAAACGGTAAAATAAATCCCTTTTGCATCCCTTCTTTTGTCAGAGAATACCTCGGAATAATAAAGTACCCAGAGGATGCATTTAAAGTGGTTTGAGAAGCTAAAATATTCTTGTGTTGTCCTTGTACCTGATTGTTAGAATTTAAAAAATATTAGTTACAATTTTACTGATGTAGAATTCAGATAGCTCCCTGGGTGGAATTATATATCACCCCCTTCCATGAGATCTAGTTTATAATTTTTCTTTTGTCCACATTTTTTGCCTAACCATTAGAGATGAGCAAATCAATTCTACATCAATTCTACCTTCAAACAAAGCCAAATTCTGATTACATTAGATTCAGAGTAGAAAAATTGTGCAAAACTGTACCCTCCATTTTACAGATTAAATACATTACACTAGTGAGGGAAACTTGGCAGGGAAGATGAAGACAGGAACCCTGACCACCAGGTTGGCCTATAATGCCTTTTAGTTAGCCTCACAGCCATTCCGGAGGGAGGATATTGACTGGTTTATTAGGCTGCCAGGGCCAGATATGTGTCTATTGTGGTCAACTCAGGAACAGGTAATGCCACTGATAAAGTTTGTGCATTCTTAAAACATGTCACACCTAGGCCAAGCTCAGCTGAT
Source organism: Rhinella marina (assembly GCA_900303285.1). Lineage (NCBI taxonomy): Eukaryota > Metazoa > Chordata > Amphibia > Anura > Bufonidae > Rhinella > Rhinella marina. The sequence goes on along the minus strand of ONZH01027425.1, from coordinate 11,496 downwards.
GGTAGCTCTGTGTTTGTATGGCCAGGAAATGAATGTGCCATGTAATCGGCTTCTATGAAAACTGAAATCCCACCTGGCCAAGTTTTCAATGGTGCAGTTGCTGCCATGCTACTTAGTGGATACCACTTCCTTTAGTAAAATGATGATGTGTACTTAGCCTTGATGTAACATACTGTACCTTGCCATTATTATTACCCAAAAAACCAACCCTACCCTGTACTCTCAAGTGGCAGAGAAAATGGGCTGCCCTTTGGAATTGTCACTCTGTGGCAAGGTGCACACCATAAATGACACATGAAGCAGCTATTAGAGGCAGGGAAAGTAAATGTCTTTCACAGCCAATCGGGTCATTGTTTTGCATAGTAGTGGCAACGCTGTACCACAGCAACAGGGCCAAGTCCTATTGACTGCCACATTTGTATTGGTCTGGCTCCCACTCCATGTGGTTATCCACCTCCTCCATGCCCTCCTCAATTGACATCCTCTCATCCCTAAAAGAACTTGCTAGAATTTAACCTTGCATAATATATGAAACGCGTATGGAATGAGGCATCATGCACGAGACAACCACATCAGAGAGCATGTGATGTTTTAAGCATAGACAGTAGCAGCTAATCAGGTATGAATGTTGTGTACTCAAACCCTTCGAAGAGTCCACCGGATTTGTGAGTAGGGACAACAGCAACATCAAGAATGTCATCCCCCTGATGAAGAAGACTAAAAGATTTTATTGTCAGGGCCCCCTCAACAGTATTATTCAATGACATTATATACAGTGACACTATAGGGAACTGACAGAGCAGCTGCTGGGCCCTGTATAAGAGCTCAATCCTGACTAGCCACAGGATTGGGAGTTGGACATGAGTTGGGGGCTGCAAAGAAGTTGCTGTGGGGGGAATTCAAAAGTTTGTTGTGGGGCCCAGTCAATTGTAGTTATGCCACTGATGAGGAACTATGACTGGAGAAGGAAGAGAAGTCGGTGCAAGGGAATGTAGAGTTTTCCCAAGCACAATTAGGGGACTAGGCTAATTGTTAAGGCAGTGGGTATGAAACTACTATGTCAATCAACAGATTTGGCTTTGGGCTACTCCTAAGGTCGCTATCCGGGCAGTCCCCTGGTTTTCACCATTTGACCTCTGTATGGGGATCTGTTCTTCGCTGCAGAGGAACTGCGGTGTCTCAGAAGACATATGCAAAGGGTTAATTATTGCTAAAAGGGTTAATTTAATGCTACAGAGTTGAATGTTGTACTTTGTCGTATGGACAATATACTTAATACTTATACTAATACTTAACTCACTGGCAGACTTGGTTAGGTTATCAGGATGATGGGTTTATCCTGCCACCTCGTAACTGAATCTTAGCAGAGCAGAACAAGAGACAAGATCTACATGTACAATCTTCTGCAAAGTAGGCCCAGAAACAAGTCTCTTCCAGGAGACACCACTCCTGAGACTGAAAAGATGCCAAAGAGCTACTTAACTCAGAGGATACCCCTGAGGGAAAGAGAATAGACAACACTAGAAGATCTAGAACCACCAAAGCCATGCACTGGAATCAGACAGAAAGGTACTGTGCATGTATGGCATTAAAGAGACTTTGAGATGGACTGGCCATACTAAGATCTGCACCCCTAAGCCAAGTATTTTCAGAAAAAGTTAATAGCACACCTGTGGTTACTTGGAAAGATTTCAATGAGTACTAAGATTGAGATTGAGATTACTACTACCATCATTGCTGCTGCTCATACACAACCATTAGGAAAAATAAGCTCTGTGATATACCTCAGAACTGTACCAATCTCTGCTATTTGTACTGCAACTCTAATCATCTACTCATTAAAGAGAGACTTTATTTATTGCAAGCAAACTGGCCTAGTCATTGACTCCACCTTCCTTCCACCGGCTCTTGCATCTGCCCTCTTGCCTTACACCCATCTACCTACCATCTTGAGCATCCCAACTACCACCAGGCAGAATCCCCAGAAAGCCAGGGTGTGCCATGAGGGAAGAAATGGTGCACTCTCCATTCACTGCAAGGCCCCAGGGAACACCAGAGGGAGAATTTCAACCATGAACTGTGACTACTACTACCAGCCAGGCAGTAGAGGGACAGAATCCAGTAAACAGGCAGAGTTGGTACACAGGTAGACAACAAGAAATAGCACACCTTTGCAAGAACTATCGGACTAAGTACCTTATTGCCAAGGCACCCTCCCACAGGGTAAGGTGTCTTAAAGGGGTTGTGTCATGTCAGCATGTAGAGAAAGTTAATGCAAGGCACTTACTAATGTATTGTGACTGTTAGAGATGAGCGAATCATCAAAAATTTGCTTCAGCGAATAATCAACGAATTTATGACAAGATGCGTTCTTAATACGAATTTATTCGGTTGAATTTGCATTAAAAAATAATCATTGATTTGCGAACATTCCTGCACAAATTACAAACATACAAGGTGGCTAGGCTGCCGGAGAGAATGGCTATGAGAACTGTGAGCTCCCGCACCCGTTGACGATTTGCAGCGTATCTCTGACTCCCTGAGGGCTACTTTTTGCTCCACATTTACCTCCCTGCCTCCCAGTCAACATGGGGAAATCCAAGAGGCAGTTATCGCAACTCTCCAGCAAAAAACTAGACCAATACTTTTATTGTGACTGCAGCAAAGATGGCGCCGGGTCCCCCAGCCAGTCTTCGTCTCCCGACTCAGGACAAGACATCTCTCCTACGCCGACCCCTGAAGCACCCTTTCTGACAGAGTCCCCTTACCCTCCTCTGCCACAGAATCTTCCGACGCCGTCTCTTCCTCTGACCCCGGAGGACTTTAGGCCTCATCCAGCTGGACCCTCATGGAACAAAGATGGCGCCGCCACAACATCGCTTCCCGCATCTCCCTCCACCAGCCCGGCTAAGCAGCGGCCGCATCTAGATCTCCCTCAGCTTACTCAGGTCAGTGCTGATATGTCAGAAGGGGACCCCTTCAAAAACTACCCTACATCTAAGACTCCTGTATCTGAGGATACTCTAAAAAACATGTCATTGGCCCTGAAAGAGTCTCTCCATAGAGATACAGCGGGACTGATTAACCCATATCAACAAGAGTTCAGGAAGTGAAGGAGAGAATATTACACGTTGAGACCAAAATGTAGGAATTTGCTATCTCCCAGAATACAGTTATAGATGCCCACAATGATATGATGAAATAGAAGCACTTAAAGTCAAAATGGTGGATTTTGAGGATCGCTCACGCAGAAATAACATCAAGTTCAGGGGTATACCAGAATCTCTCTCTCCCTCCGAGCTACAAGCGCATTTACACAAACTGTTTATTTTTTCTGATACCAACTCATTCTTCTGAGGATATACTTGTTGATAGAGCACACAGGGTCCCAAAACCCAAGCACTTAAATGAAGACATCCCTCGTGACACATTGGCGCGAGTTCATTTCTATTATGTCAAAGAAGCACTAATGACTGCTGCCAGAAAAATGGGGACCCTGCCATCACCCTTCCAAAATGTTAAATTATTCACTGACCTATCAGCGGCAACCTTGAGACAACGCCCATCACTAATACCCATAACTGCTGTGCTCCGGGACAACTCCATCCCATATCGCTGGGGATACCTGCTGAAATTGATAATTTCCAAAGATGGCTCCCTACATTTGATCAAGTCGGTGGAGGAGGGGAAGCAACTACTACTCGAATGGAAGATTCCAATGGATCCACTGACAAACAGCAACCCTGCACATCCACACAATGTTCGTAAAGAATGGCAGGAGGTTCCTCGCAGACACAACCAGGGACGATGAGAACTGTATCCATCTTCTAATGGTGTGGTGAGCATAAAAATGTAGTGTTTCCCATTGCTACACCAATGGCCTTCCATTCTGGCTTCTACTCAGAACTGTTGCTCCACTTCACCACAAATGGTTTACTACCGTTGCTGATGTTGTCTATTTTTTCTTGTCCTACTTTTTCCTTTCTTCACAGTTATGTTTTAGTTTTACCTTTGTATGCTCTCTCAGGTCTGGAAAATGCCACAGCTATACCTTACATATTTCTAGATGGGGGTTAAAATAATGTCTTTAAATGCCAAGGGGCTAAACAGCCCTCAAAAACATGCATACAGTACATATGTAAAGAAGCCCTTGTTGTTGGAGTCGCACTTGTTGTCAGCAGATGCCTGCGCCTTAAAACATCGCTTTTTCCCAAACATCTTCCACTCACATAACACCAAAAAGTCAAAAGGTGTTTTCATAGCAGTTAAAAGTTCTGTAGCTTTTTCTGTCATCTCCAAAACGATTGACACCAATAGGCATTATGTTATACTGGTTTGCAATATCAATAATATTATCTATACCCTGGTTAATGTATAGGTACCCAACAATGCCCACTTTCCTTCATAAGTGTCAAGCTCCGGTGTGGGGGGAAGATCCCACACCAAGCGAAGGAGGAAGAGGGGGACAGGAAATGGGATTAGGCCTGGAAAGTAGTGAAGGCAGATGGACACCTCCTAGGGAAACCTTGACTCCAGTCCTGGCTAACTACCAGTATGAACAGGCCTTGAACGTAGGCGAGTTCATATGCTGGAAACCTGGGGCCCTAACCGTCCCTGAAGGACCCTGAAGCCAGTGACTGGAATGAGACAAACTGTTCCTCCACCAACCTGGACGACCAGTAGTCTCCTCTCAGGCCCAAACACCAAAACACAGGGAAGGGATACACAAATAAATGAAAGGGAAAGAGGACACTTAACTTTCCTGAAGCTAATGGCAGCAACGGGATCTCCACAGAGAGTCACACACCAGCAGGCCACAGATACCAAAGGAAGTATTAAAGGGGTTTTCCGAGTTATATATATTGATGACCTATCCTCAGGATAGGTCATCAATATCAGATCGGCGGGGGTCCGACACCCGGCACCCCCGCCGATCAGCTGTTTGAAGAGGAGGCGCGTGCCGTATCAGCGCTGCCTCCTCTTCACTGTTTACATGCTGGCCGTAAAGGGGTAGTGGCGAGGTGTAATAACACCTAACTGCCCCATTAATTTCTATGGGAAGAATCGCTTCCATAGACTTGTATGGAAGCGATTCTTCCTATAGAAATGAATGGGGCGGTGAGGTGCAATTACACCTACTCACCACTACCTTGTTACGGCCAGCATGTAAACAATGAAGAGGAGGCAGCGCTGATAAGGCGCGCCCTCCTCTTCAAATAGCTGATCGGCGGGGGTGCCGGGTGTCGGACCCCGGCCGATCTGATATTGATGACCTATCCTGAGGATATAACTCGAAAAACCGCTTTAACTGCAAGGGGTGGTGGGAGAAACAACACTAAATAGGAAAGGCTTAATAGAAAAGACACCTACACCTGAAGGGGGAGGGTGTGGTGAAAAAGCCAGAAACCACAAAACAAAGGAGAACCTGTCAGATTAACCCATGTGTTGCCAATCTGACAGACTTCCTGCTACCTGTCGCAGGAACGTCTGTGACAATAAGGTCATGAAAAAGGTCGACAAGCAAAAACAAGGCAAACTGATTGTGTGCAGTGATTTTAACACAATATAGGATCCTTCCCTTGTCTCTACCAATCCAACTCGCCGCCTTACTCATGGTCTCTCCTCATTTGTGCATTCTGAAGGTCTTATAGATGTCTGGCATGCACAACATTGCCAGGAACGAGACTACACCTTTTTCTCTCAATTTCACACTTCCTACTCTCAAATTGACATGTTTTTGATTGATCATACTGCCCTTTTTCACACCATCACCTCCGAAATTGGCCTTATTCAATGGTCTGATCATGCCCCAATCACGATAACCTTAGCAGAACAATATCAATCCACCACCCCTCCTATATGGAGAAATAATACTTACATTCTCCACCATCCAAAATATGTCCCAGGGATAACACAAGCATTAACCGAATACTTTCAATTCAATACTGGCTCAGTCCAAGACCCATTTGTTGTCTGACAGGCCCATAAAGCCTATATTAGAGGCCACCTGATTAAAATAAGTCATATCGAGAAAAAACTCAGAAAAGGAAATATTCGCCTTATTGGAGAAAATAGAGAAACTAGAATTGGCAAACAACAACCCACGCCCACACGCTCTTAATATTTAGCCACAGAACGAGAGAAATTACAGGGACTTTTCCTTCGCAAATATGAAAAATACCTACTACACATAAAGGCGAGGTTTTACGCCCAAGGTAACAAAGTCGGTAAATTACTAGTTTGTAAGCTAAAATCACAGCAAGCACGTGCCCGAATCCCTTATATTTTATGCTCCAACTCTAAATTTACTGATCCCAGGGATATAGCTGAACAATTTCGCCTCTTTTATAATGACCTCTACAAAGTCAAAAACCATACACCTCTACCAACAAATCACAATACCCTGGTCAAAATTTTTTTACATGCAGCTTCTCTCCCCTCTCTGTGATTTACTTTGATATGTGTAGCCACTGACATCCGCAATCATTATTACATCATGCAGGATGTTTTTTATCTTTTTGTTTCTGTGAGTTTCTCTCCCCTCTCTGTCAGATTCTCAACTACAAACTTTAAACATTCCTATCACAGAAGATGAGATTAAACGCTTGTTACCCTCCTTGCAATCATGTAAATCACCAGGCCCAGACGGGTTATCCTATGAAGATTACAAACAATTCCAATCAGTGTTGATCCCGTACCTCATATCAACTTTTCAAAAAGCAATGGATGGCTCCCCCTTTCCCCCTGAAATGCTATCAGCATTAATTGTGACCCTCCTTAAACCAGGCAAACCAGATAACATTCCTCAAAACTTCAGACACATTTCACTACTGAATTCTGTTAAACTTTTTGCTAAACTCATAGCAAACCGTCTTGTTCCCTTCCTTGTTTAGTGCAAGATGACCAAACTGGCTTTGTTAAAGGAAGGCAGGCATCAGACAATACTAGACGACTCCTGGATATTTTTAATATAGCTGAAACTAATAAAACTCCTTTACTTGCAATCACCCTTGATGCCGAGAAGGCGTTCGACCATTTACACTGGTCGTTCGCATTCTCAACCTTAGTGGAAATGGGCTTTAAGGGTCTAATTCTTAATGCTATGACCAGTCTGTACTCCTTCCCTTCAGCCAGGGTATGGGTGGGTGGAGTTGTCTCTGATAGTTTTACTATTTCTAACGGTTCCAGACAAGGATGCCCGCTTTCCCCACTTCTTCTTATTCTTCCTCTGGAACCGTTGGCCCAACATATCAGGAACACACCTGTCATTGAGGGAATTGCTGCTGGGACTGAGAAACATATCATTACACTTTATGCTGACGACATTATCCTTACACTTACCAATCCCACCAATTCCTTGAAGATAGCATTAGACATTATTTCTCATTTCGGGTCCCTCTCTTACTATAAAATCAATGAGTCCAAATCCCAAGCACTACTTATCCATCTGTCAGCAGAGGACTTAGAGACCCTACGTTCATCCCACCCCTTAGATTGGCAAACCACAGAACTGACATATTTAGGGATCAAACTTACCTACCCTTGCTCACTATTATACAAACATAACTATGAACCGTTCCTTCACACCATGGCACATGACTTTGACAGCTTTGCGCTACGAGAAGTGTCCTGGGTGGGTCGAGTGGCCTCATTTCAAATGATGACCCTCCCAAAACTGATTTATATATTCCGAGCTCCTCCTATCTCTCTCCCAGAGCTATTCTTCAAAAAAGCACAATCTCTTTTAAACAAATACTTATGGAAATGTGGTTGCCCTAGAATAGCACATTGAACATTGATCAAAAGAAAGAGAGCAGGAGGCATTGGCCTCCCTTCTATAAAAGATAATTACAGAGCTATAGGATTGTCCTTTATACGAGAGTGGTGGGCCTCTAATCTACAAAAGAAATGGGTACAGATACAGTCTCACATTGCTGGTAGACATCCTCTGAAATCCCTTCTAATTGGCATATTGTCGCATTACCACCCACCCACTGATCACCTTCTTATTATGATACGTTTATTCCCTATGGTTACAGATTCAGACTCAAAACAGTACTATTACATCTCATTATTCACTCACACCCTTGGAAGTCATAGAACTCCTTGTAAAAGATTTAGATCTCACTCAGTGGCGGAAGGATGGGATCACTCATTTGGCCCAACTCATAAGGCGGGAATCAATTCTTCCCTTTGAAGACTTGAAAATTACCTATTCTATCTCTTCACAGGAATTATTCAACTATTTGAGGGTTCGCCACTGCCTCGGCCAACTCCTCCACCTTATCCCTACAGCTAACGTTGATATGCTTAGGCTTATGCAAACCCCATTGTTGGCTAAGCGTCCCACGAAATATATTTATGACCTGTTAGGAGACAAAAATACCTTCATCAAGTCAAACGCTATTCTCACTTGGGAATCTGATTTAAAGACATTCTTCTCAGTGGAGGAATGGGCCAGCACTTCCAGATTTCTAGTAGTGTCATTCAAATGTGTAACCCATTACGAAGCAGGGATTAAAACCCTACTACGCTGGTACCTCACCCCCTCTAAATTGAGCCACATGTACCCTGGAGTGTCTCCATGCTGTTGGCGAAACTGTGGTTGTACAGGTACGCTTCTCCATGTATTATGGTCTTGCAAAAAACGATCCGGATACTGGAGTCAGGTCTTTAACTTGATTTCCGATATTGCTTCCTGAAACTATTCCCCCTTCACCAGCATTAGCCTTATTATTTTTGGGTATCAATAGATTCTCCCCAAAGGTTAGACGTCTCCTGGAATATATTATGTTATGCTCCAAGTTAGTGGTCACATGCCACTGGAAACAGCTTGATCTTCCCAATCTTCAAGAAGTGATCGCTGCCTTAAATATCACTTACAAGTATGAGAGAGCCCTCCCAGCCACCATTTAAAACCCTTCTTTCACTGAATATACTTGGGCTCTTTGGCGCTCCAATCCTAACTACTCCCCCTGATGTAAACCTGGTTTTTACTCAGAACATTTCCTGGTTTAGATTGTCCAGACCAAGATATAAATGTACACTGTTTTAAAAACTGTTACTTTAAACAAGTGTTTATTCTAAATACTTTCTTTTTCTCCACTGTATGTGCCTTTGTGGATTTTCATGTGACATGTTATATATCAATGTCCCATGTTACCTATATTATTACATGATATGATTGTACTAGGGATGAGCGAACTTTTGAAAAGTTCGGTTCGGATAATTTTCGTGAAGTTCGGATTCATACGAACCGAACCTAAAACGAACCTTGCTATAACGGCTGAATAATTGCTGCAACAATAATGGGAGTCTGGTAGGGTATAGTTTCGTTTACTTGCAGTTGCTATTACAATGAAAAAAGTGAAAAAAAATCAAAGTGACTTCAACAACTGCGATGCAAAATATACGCATATTTGAGAATTTACACTAATGCGTACGCTAATGCAAACATTCCTGCACAAATAACGAACATACAGTGTAGCGTTGTCAAAGGTACGCTACTTAACTGAATAAGTACGCATTAGCGTACGCATACACTGCGTCTGCGAACATTCCTACTGAAGTAACGAAAATACAGTGTAGCGTTGTTAAAAGTACGCTACTTAACGGAATACGTACGCATTAGCGTACAAATCTTTAGCGTACTATTCGTACGTACGTACATACGTACGCACGCACGAGGTAGAGGCATAGCGATGGCAAGACGAGCAGCTGCGTTTAGCTCTGATGAGCTGAAATACATGGTCCGTGTTATGGACAGGGAGAAATATGATGGCCCACACTGCCATCAACATGTCCACAAAAAGGAGGTCATAGAGGTGGTGATCCGAGGCCTGCTACATCGGTGTAGGACTGTGCGGACCCCGGGCCAGATACAACGCCGATGGTCGGATCTCAAAATAAAGGCCCCAGAGTGGCTAAAGGAGATACGGGAGGAGATAAGGGGTAAGTAACAAAATATTTGAAAAGTAAAATCATGTTAATAAATCAGTGTACTGTATTGTATATATATGAGTCAGGGTTGCCAACCGTCCACAAATTTCTAAACAGGCCGTAAAAATAGGCAACTTTTTTCCTCTGTCCATGAAAAAGATAGATGTGTCCGTGATTTTTTAGAGGCTGGTGATACTAGATTATTTTGGTGGTAATTATCATCATTTTACAGCTCACAGTAAATGGTGGTAATGAGTTCTGATCAGTATATTGAGCTATAGACCTTTATTACTTTATATTTATCCTTCATTATGGTTTTCAATTTTTTCCTTAAAAATGTCGTCCGTCCGTGATTTTGGGATAAGTTGTCCCAAAAAAAAAAAATTGTGGTTGGCAACCCCGATACCAGTGCCAATAATGAAAACCGTATAGAAGGACAACGTGGGTGTGCGTGGTGCGCTGCAGAAATTTTATTTCATGCTAGGACACGCCTCTAACTCCACTCAAACAAGTGAAGGTATTCTCAGATACGTACCCCTTCCCAGTAATTTCCCTTAGGCTACTTTCACATATGTGGTGGTGTCTCAGTAGGCTGATCCGCGGTATTTGTCCTGCAAATTCCCGACGTTCTTGCTGGATAGTGGCCGGTTCTGCGCCGTCACCCATTATTGTTGATGGGGCTGGCCGTTCTCCCTTTTGTGTCAAGCAAATTCTGGATCCGGAGAGATCCGTTGGGCTGTTCCCGGCCGTAGCAGCCCACTGGATCTCTCGCGCTAGTATGAAAGTACCCTTAGATATATGCCCCTTCATAGTTAGTGCTTCCTCCTCCTACACACAGACTCAAAGACGTGCTCATGCTGCATCTAATGTGTCTGGAGTGGGCGATATCAAAAATCTTCCCACGATAAAGATATTAAGAAATGTATTGCAATAAATAATACCCATTTAGAAGAAAAAAACACTTGGGGCCACAAGGAGAAGACATCATACTGTATGTGGGCAGCCACAAGGAGACATTACACTGGACGTCGGGGAAGGTGAAGGGACTGCTCCCTGCTTCCCATCACCCGTCTCTGCTTCTTATGGATGCAAAGACAGCTGACCACGGGACATAGCCACCCATTCCCGGACTCAGCCGCTAAAATCCTGACAGTCCAGCCTAATCCAGTACGGTTGGGACTGGAGCTATGGTATACTAGTGCATTGTATGTGCAGTATTTATATTTGTTATGTTTGTACCTGCAGAATGGGACACACAGACATCTTTTATTCATTCATTCAACACTCCCAAGAAATGCCCCCTCCATCAAATATGCATCCCAGATATTCTATGATCCCCTAACTTGAAATGCCCACTCCACATCATATCGCCCTCCTCTCACCCATAATATCTTCATAGTAGTATACAGTGGTATTATTAAAAACGGCCATCATAACAATTGTGTACGGATTTATGTTGCAGAGCGACGTCAGCGACGTCACCGTCGAGGCCTGACGGCACCCAAAGTACCATCAACTTCTAGTAAGTGTAAACATATTTAATTATTTTTTAATCCA
>ONZH01027424.1:0-24589 GCA_900303285.1 Rhinella marina | reverse complement strand
TGCTATCGACATGTAAGGCCCCACGTGATGCTGGGGGTACCGCAGAGTCTCCTGGCTAGTGATTGGCTGAGTTATAGGCGCCAAACATACAAGAGGCGGGAGATGCCATTTCCTCGAGCATGGAGAGATGCTCGTCCGAGTAGCGAGCATATGCGAATACCCTAATGCTCGAACGAGCACCAAGCTCGGACGAGCATTCTCGCTCTTCTCTACGGATAACCTCTTTAAATTAAACTGATACATTGATACACTTAAATGCACTGAAATGTGCAATTACAAATAGAAGCTAAATTGAAACTTGTTTCTTGGTAAGTAATAGAGAAACAATTATATGTGCCCTTTAGAGATGAGCGAATCTATTCGCTGCTTCGTAGATTTATTTTCAAATCTTTATTTCCTACACCAAAGTGAATCCGAATCTTTTCAGATTCGCTTCGAAAGAATCTTTTTAAATCTATGTACGCTAACGCTATGTACGCATCATATAATTTGTACGCTAATGCTACGCATCTGACAATTTGTACACTGATGTGTATGTATTCAGTTAAGTAGCGTACTTTTACTGTATGTTTGTTATTTGTGCGGGCCTAGACAACAATTCAGTAAAGCTTTGTACACACTTTGTACACTCATGCATACTGTATGTATTCGTGAGAATGTTCACAGAACATGAATATTTTTTAACAGAACTTGGACCGAATCTAATCTTATCTGAGGTGAATCGTTTTAAAAATTCAGCGAATATTTGCCAAAAGAACTCTTTGAAGATTCGCTCATCTTTAATCCCCTTCTACGAACACACTGGTATTGATATACTGAAATGCACTGAACTGTACCATTATAAATAGTAGAAAAATTACAACTTCTTTTTAGAAAAAATGGGGCCAATTTGCTCACTGTTTCCAGCATAATGTTTGCTGCTGCCGGTACTAAAAATAATCTTATAAAACATTTATGAACCATTGAATCTTGAGGTTTAAAAAACAAGCTCGCTTTTCACACACAGAAAAAAAAATGAAGTCTGTGCAGGATTTTGGTTACTACAGTGCATTACATGAACCTTTCTACTTGCCAGAAGCTGTTCTCATTATAAAACACGCACACACATACACACACACACACACACACACTGCCCTCTCTGATAAAACTCTGACTTTCCATTGATTCAATCTACATAACAAAATATGTCCCTAAATTATCCCTACAGCACATTAAGATTTCTGGCTTGTGTCTGTAATTGCCAAACACATTGATCTCATGTCATCTCACATGACAAGCTAAGTTGAAAAGTGCTAGCCCAGAGACTTAACAACCTGCCAAAATCCTGCCCCTGTTTGTCATGCTGTGAGCCAATCAGGGTAAGTGCCTTCCCTCTCAGTTTCATGTGATCCTCCATCTCTCACCTTCTTCCCCTTAAAGGGGTATTCTCATCTTCAACATCACATTTTAAAATGGCACAATAGTGCCATAGATTACTTTTGTAAATACTTGTTATTAATTAGTTTTCCCCCCTTTAGAGATATTCAGTCCCCTCCTACCCATTGTTTGCATTTTGTATCCATTGGTTACGGCCACCTTCTCCCGGCGATCCTGTGGGCCGCGCTTGCGCAGACTGTGCTCTTCTTCCATCCAGGTGGCCGCTGCTTCTTCTTTCGGGAACGCGCACAGAGCCACGCATGCGCATGTCTTCCCTTTTCCCTGCTGTGACTGATACAGAGCCGCGGATGTTCTGTATGCAGCATGGCTATCCCCAGCGAGCGTCGGAGATCAGAATGCGGAGATCGTTGACCTGCCCTGCTGTCTACGAGGGACCCGGCCGCCTTGGTAAGTATATCCTCTAACCCACCAATGAATTTATTATAATAATCAAAGAGGTATCAGTTACATCATTGTACATAGAAACTTCCACTAACCCACCAACGAATTTATTATAATAATCAAAGGGGTATCAGTTGTATAAAAACTTGGGGACAATAATCATGGCAATAGTATTTGGGGACAATAATCATGGCAATAGTATTTGGGGACAATAAGCATGGCAATAGTACTTGGGGACAATAATCATGGCAATAGTATTTGGGGACAATAAGCATGGCAATAGTACTTGGGGACAATAATCATGGCAATAGTATTTGGGGACAATAAGCATGGCAATAGTACTTGGGGACAATAATCATGGCAATAGTACTTGGGGACAATAATCATGGCAATAGTACTTGGGGACAATAATCATGGCAATAGTACTTGGGGACAATAATCATGGCAATAGTACTTGGGGACAATAATCATGGCAATAGTACTTGGGGACATTAATCATGGCAATAGCACTTGGGGACAATAATCATGGCAATAGCACTTGGGGACAATAATCATGGCAATAGCATTTGGGGACAATAATCATGGCAATACTTGGGACAATAATGGCAATAGTATTTGGGGACAATAATCATGGCAATAGTACTTGGGGACAATAATCATGGCAATAGTACTTGGGGACAATAATCATGGCAATAGTACTTGGGGACAATAATCATGGCAATAGTACTTGGGGACAATAATCATGGCAATAGCACTTGGGGACAATAATCATGGCAATAGCACTTGGGGACAATAATCATGGCAATAGCATTGGGGACAATAATGGCAATGGCAATACTTGGGGACAATAATGGCAATAGTACTTGGGGACAATAATCATGGCAATAGTACTTGGGGACAATAATCATGGCAATAGTACTTGGGGACAATAATCATGGCAATAGTACTTGGGGACAATAATCATGGCAATAGTATTTGGGGACAATAAGCATGGCAATAGTACTTGGGGACAATAATCATGGCAATAGTACTTGGGGACAATAATCATGGCAATAGTATTTGGGGACAATAAGCATGGCAATAGTACTTGGGGACAATAATCCTGGCAATAGTACTTGGGGACAATAATCATGGCAATAGCACTTGGGGACAATAATCATGGCAATAGCATTTGGGGACAATAATCATGGCAATAGTACTTGGGGACATAATCATGGCAATACTTGGGGACAATAATCATGGCAATAGTACTTGGGGACAATAATGGCAATCGTACTTGGGGACAATAATCATGGCAATCGTACTTGGGGACAATAATCATGGCAATAGTACTTGGGGACAATAATCATGGCAATCGTACTTGGGGACAATAATCATGGCAATAGTACTTGGGGACAATAATCATGGCAATACTACTTGGGGACAATAATGGCAATACTACTTGGGGACAATAATCATGGCAATAGTACTTGGGGACAATAATCATGACAATAGTACTTGGGGACAATAATCATGGCAATAGTACTTGCCATAGATATGCCATAGATGTAGCAGAGCTATATAGGAAGCAGTTCAGCCACAGTGGGAGAGGGAAATAGACAGATGTAGCGGAGCTGTATAAGACGGTTTTCAGCCACAGTGGTAGTGGGGGAGGGAAATACAGATGTAGCAGAGCTGTATAAGCAGGTTTTCAGCCACAGTGGTAGTGGGGGAGGGAAATACAGATGTAGCAGAGCTGTATAAGCAGGTATTCAGCCGCAGTGCTAGTGGGGGAGGGGAAGACAGATGTAGCAGAGCTGTATAAGAAGCTGTTGAGCAACAGAGCTAGAGGGGACTGGGGAAGGCAGATATAGCAGAGCTGTATATGCATATGCTGTATACGCATCTATACAGATACATAGTCTAAGGTGTATAAATAACTGTAGTTGATCTATAATGGAAACAAATCTGCATCAGTGCTGGTGGTTGGGGGATGGTAATATTTTATGGGAGGCAAAAGCACAGATAATTTGTCTACTAGCTAACATGCTTTGGGGACAATGTACAATAGTAAATTATTGCTTTGATGGTCAGAATGGGTTTGTAAAAGATAATATATGTTTTGTGTGTAAAACTGTATTAGAATTCAAGAGAGCCACTTGTTACTCCCAGCAGGAGGGATGGGCTTTCTATGCACTGCAGGCTGCCAGACTGATGACTCTATTCAGATGCAGGAGCACAAGGACTGAGTTCTCAGTGTGATGTCATAAGGAGGCGTGGCAGGCCTTTATTCAAACTAACTTAGCCCGCCCTGCCTTAGAAGCAGGAAACCAGGAAGTGAACAGCAGAGCTGGCTGCTGGTAAGGTTCAAATAGCAAGATGAGAATACCCCTTTAAATGGTGGGTGACGCCATTTTACACAATTTATCTGAAGCGAATGGACAAAACATTTTGGCAGCAGAATTTTTTGAAAAATTAATTCTCTAATATTCTACAGTGCAGACATTGATAGAATGTAAATACAAATGTCCATATAGTTTATAAAAGTATTTTTATTACAATTCTAAAATAAAATACTAATTTCTCAAAATTTATATTAATATCATTACAACAACTGTTTTTTTTCCCAGGTATCACAGTATATCAAAAGACTCTTCTCTGGAAATGCTCTAGATGAGGATATGCCTGTGAATGTGAAAGGAGAAGCTCCTCTGCTTATTGCCACCTGGGTAATAAAATTAAATGGATCACGTATGACTGAATACAAGATTCCTGTCGGAATATTTGATCCATCACTTCCAGATCAGCTGAATATTACACCAGCACAGATAATATGGAAACACAACTTGGTAGGTTAATGAAAAAGTATTTTTTGATTAAAGAAGAATTAAAGAACTCCCGCAAAATTTTTTATTCTCTGACCTGTTAGAAAGGTGCATGATATAATCTGTAGTGAATGTCATCTTCTTATCATAGAATGTAATTGTGCGTAATAACTTCTCTTTTTATTGTAGCTGGGTCATGTGACCAACTCCCTGACCTCCAACTGACCCAGGACAGGAAGCCAGTAACTGCTCTATTCTTTCCTATGGGAGCCTCGCTTTCAGTCTAATAGGAATACATAGAGAATTAGACTTCCTGTCCACACATAAGTCTCAGTGTGAGTTGGTGGGTCACATGACACAGATAAGAAACTTCAGGATTATATAAGTCAAAAATTCAGCCACTGGTAAGAAAATGACATTCACTACAGATTACATCATGTACATTTCTAGCAGGACATGGAATAATTTTTTTTGCGGGAGTTCTTCTTTAAATAAATTTAATTTTTTCATAATTTTTTTATTGACCTTTTTAAAATGAACAAAATCCTCAATTAGTGGATAATAAGGACAGGACAGATATCTTTTAGTATGACTGCCTTTATTGTCCATAGCAACCAATCAGAGCTCAGCTTTCATATTTTCCAGAACATTTTCAGAAACGAAGGCAATATATAGGCAATAACTACAGTCTTACTATTAGACAGTTTTTAATAATAATAATAATAGCTTTAATTATTATTATTAATTATTATTAAGTGTATGTATTTATATATGTCTACTAGAGGTGAGCGAAACCGATTCCAAATTTCCTGACTATTCGTGGTAACGAATCTCTTTTTTCTTTTTTTCTCGCTAAAAAGATGGCTGCATGTGTTTGGACATGGAAAATGGAACATGAGGGAGAAATCACCCACAATGCCAGCCAGCCCTGTGATATCACAGGCTTTGTGTTCGGTAGAACACCAGGAGTGCTCAAGACTAGTCTTTTACTCTTCATATTCTTATATACTTATGTTAATCATTTTACTTCACCCTGCCTGCTAATATCTATACCTAACCCCTACACCACCTATCAATAGCTAAGTACAAAATAAAGACATAGAACATTGCAAGACCAGCTCTCTATCCAGAAGGACCTGAGAGCCGCTACTTAACTGCACACATACACATCAGCATACAAATTATCAGATGCGTAGCATTAGCATACAAATTATATGATGCGTACGTAGCGTTAGCGTACATAGATTTAAAAAGATTCTTCCGAAGCGAATCTGAAAAGATACGGATTCGCTTTGGTGTAGGAAATAACAAAGATTCGAAAACAAATTTATTGTTTTTCAAGCCCTATTACAAAAGTGGCAGGCTAGGTGATCATCTCCTGTTTCCTAGGGATTACTCGCTCTCCCATAGCAGCAGGGATCCAGTCCAGCTAAAAACTGAGACCTTCACCCATGGCCAAGGAGACGGGTCCCCTGGCACCTTCTCTGCCAAGACCAAAGCAGTACTGCCAGGCTGAGAGGTGAGAACTATGAGACACCAGCTCTCTATTTTTTTTTTTTAAACCCTTCAGGTTAGTAAATACAGTAAAGATCTTTACTTTACTAACTCATCATCATGGCACTTTTTTATTTTTTTAATGTAAATAAATCATCAAGGGAAAAAACAGAATGCAACAAGTTTTTATCCAGTCTTCACTAGATATCGCCACTTCTTAAACTTCCATATCCCTTCACTGTCCGCCCTCCTCCCATGCTGCTGTTCCCACAAATACACTACATATAATTTGGATAGACACATTCTTAAACATTCATACTCCGACAACACCTTTCTCTTAAACACCAACAAATTTCTGACATCCCACAGACTTTCCAACACACAAGCCACCATCAACCACAACACTCTCTCCTGCAATCTACCTTTCACCCCTATTCCAAAAATAAGAAGACCCCAATTTAACCAAACTATACCAGTCAATTCCTTGCACAATGCTTCCATACCTCCCCGCACTTTTTTAGCAAAATCACACTCCCACATACAATGCTTTACAGTCTCACAACTACCACACCCCTCTCCTGGACACACATCTGACCAAATCTCTATTCTTTTGTATTTCCCTGACTGGTAAGATATCATGTAAAATCATCCATACAATATCCTTTTGTCTATTTGTCATAGCTTTCTCTCCCAATTTATTCCATACACTCAGCTCATTCCTTCTTAGTCTCGCACACCATTTCTTTCTTCCGCATCATACTCATTACTTTTCCCTTATCTTTAAACTCATTCATTGACACCGCCAACAAATACCATCTCCTTACCCAAACCTCAATAATGTTGTACCATTCTGTGCATTTAAACACCATTGGAATCCTAGCATCTCTTTTCTTCCATCCAAGCCCACACAACATCCATCCTGACAGATATCTAGCCATACATCCTGCTTTGTTATTCTTCCCAACTAAAATCACAAAACTCTTAATATAATTCAACCCCCAAAAAATCTCAATACATGGAAAATCCATACCTCCATTCTTACATAACTTGTACATATATTCTCTCTTGAGTTTCTCCATTTTGCTACCCCAAAGAAAAGTAAACAGCATTTTCTCAATCCTCCTCACCCGCCTGCCTGTAGGGAAAAACACACTCGCCACAAACAATACAATTGGCAGTATGGCAGCTTTGATAATCAGGATTTTGCCCGAGAGGGTCAACTCCCTTAGTTTCCAAAAATGTAATTTTTTTTCTCAATATGTAAACCACATTCTTTCCAACTCTTATCCCCTTTTAAATTCTCACTAGAGATGAGCGAGCATGCTCGAGTGCCATTTTTGTATATTTGCGTACGCATTTTAAAATTGGTATGCTAATCATACGCATATTTTAATCTGTACACTAATGCGTACGCATTTTGACAATTTGTACGCTATGTGTACGCATTTGCGTACAGATTAAAATATGCGTATGATTAGCGTACCGATTTTAAAATGCGTACGCAAATACGCAAAAATGGTAATTCTCACCAAATCTCAAACCCAACACCTTAACCAAGCCTTCTTCACACTTGATACCATCCATCCTGACCAAACTATCACCAAAACATTTAAACACACTCTTATCCCAATTCACTTTAAAACCAGACACACTAGAAAAGACATCTAACCACAATCTTACCCTATTCATTTCAGCCATATTTGAACTCATCAACACCACATCATCCATATCACTCAAAATCTTGACACACCTCCCATCACTACCCGGGACCAACATACCTCTCAAAAATGTATCCTTACGTACCAAACACAATAAGACTTCTATGACGCAAATAAACAAGACTGGTGACTTTTTCAAAGTCTACTGACAAGATCATACATTTTTGTTTACGACAGACAATCACCCAATAAATCACGTAACAAAATCAAATTCTCAGACATACATCTCCCAGGAACCACACACACCTCTGATCCTCATCCACCACCACATCCACAACTCTTTTGATTCTGTTGGTCAAAATTTTAGAAAAACACTTATAATCCACATTCAGTAGTGAGATCGGTCTCCAATTAGCCAAGCATCTTTTGTCACCCTTCTTATGAACTAAAGTCACCACACCTTCTTTTATAGAATTACTCAAACACCCATTCTCCAAAATAAAATTACATATATTCATCAGATCCTTCCCCACTATATCCCAACACTTCTCATAAAATTCGACTGGGATACCATCCTTCCCTGGAGTCCTATTCTTCCTTGCACCCTTTACCGCATTCAAAACTTCATCTTCCATAATCTTCTCTACTAGTAAAGGGGTCATCCTCATGTCCAATCGCTCCATTCAAAGCTCCAGTTGCCTCACAAATCATACTCATATCTACCCACTTCTCCCCATATAGACACTCATAAAACCTTTCCACTTCAGATATCACCTCACAACCAGACACCACATCCCCATTCTCACACAAAACTTCATCCATGTCACCTTTTTTCCCACATACTTTTTTAAAGAAAAAGGAAGTACACTTTTCATCTTTCTCTAGATGTTCTACTTTCGATCTATAAATTATTCCCTTCCCCCTCCTCTCCAACACTTGTCTAATCTTATTTTTAGTTTCAGTGATCAAATCACCCACCTCCATACCTTCTTTCCTTAGTTTATACAACCACACCAGTCTTCCATTTAAACCTTTATACCGATTCCTATTTTGAACAGCTTTTTTATATCCCCATCTCTTAAAAAAAAAACAATCTTTCTCTTCACCCAATCCCATCATTCCAACACATTCTCATATCTACTTTTAGAATACCTCCACCTCTCATACTCTGTTCTCAACTCACCCACAATTATTTCATCCTCCAGCAAACAAACATTCATCTTCCACACTCCTTTTCCGTATATTTTCTCCCCATTTTGAGTGAAGCTGGCTCTTAGGCAAACATGGTCTGAAAAAAATACATCCATCTGAACAAAAGCATTACAAACAATTTTTTTTATTTGAGAAGAGACAATAATCAATCCTAGATTCTATTTCTCCCCTATCCGCCTTGTATGTAGCAGGAGGTGGTTTACCTAAAAATAACTCTGCAGCAGCTAAAAAGGAAAAATCATTAATCATACTTTTCAATTTCTTCCCGGTAATATCTAACATACCATCTGGGACTTCTATTAAACAATTATGGTCTCCCATCCATATCGTCGGCATCCTCCCCGGGAGATAAAAAGATAACTTCTCAACTAAGGATAATCTCTTCTCTTTTTGAACTGAAGCGTAAACATTAATGACCCTGAAAATATAATTTCTGTACTTCAGAGTAACAATTAAACATCTACCTACCTCCACCACTATATAACTTTCTAAATGAATATCCCTATTTACTATCAACACCCCCACCCCATCATTTTGATTTAAATCAGACCCTGACCAAACACTCTCCCCCAAACTCCACTCATTTGAATTAGGTGAAGTAGTAATCCTGCATTCTTGCAGACATATAATATCCGCTTTATGGTTTTTCAAATACTCCAAAATTGCAGATATTCTTGCTTTGGATGTATTCCTCCTTAGATTCAGGGATATTCCAGCAAGGGAGCCATTTTTCAGTCTATGTTCTTATGTATGTGCAGTGCCCCCACAATCACATTAACCTTTCCCTTCTGGAGTAATCCCTGCGGATACTGAAAGGACTCCTTCTTGATCTAAAGGGGCGTTCACTTTAATAGAAGATTCTGGATAAATCCTTTCATCAATAGGGCTCATGTCACCTGTACTTGTACTTGGGCAACAATAAGTCCTCAGTCTTTTGGAGGCAGAAACCCATTCCTCCTCTTGGCCCTTAAGCCTAAGGAAGTAAAGTCTCCCTGCTCACCTTCAACTTTATGGTCATCTTGAATCTCCGCCCAATTCATATCAGGGGTCCGAATGACCTCCACAGACAAAACCTCACCCTGAAGAGTAGTTTGGATGTCTGGGGTGAGGGACACCTCTTCTTCAACCGGATCTACTCCTCCTGGTGACTCTTCCATTTCAACAGCTTCCACCTCTTCTCCTCCTGGGTCAGCAGGAGGCTCCCTGCTCTCAGCATTCCTGTTAACGTAAATGACTTCACGTCTAGGCATATAACCTGCTGCTTGGGCGTAGGTTCTCTGAGGACATCTGGTTGCAATGTGACCCTCCTCATCACAGATGTCACACTTCCTGGGCTGAGGACACTGACCTGCATCATGGCCAGACTCGCTGCAATTGCGGCAACACTTGCATCTCATACAATTCTCTCTAATATGTCTGTAATGGAGGCACACTCGGCAAAATGAGGGCTGGCTGGGATAAAAAAGAAAACCCCTGGTACTGACAACTGAAATGTTAGCTGGAGGATATGTTACTTCACCCATACCTTCTCCATGTGGCTTGAACACCGCATAAAACTTATACCGGCAAGAAAAAACGCCAATCTCATTACCGTATTTTTCGCTTTATAAGACACTCCCCAGATTTTAGAGTAGGAAATTAAGAAAAAAATATTTTTCATCACACCTCATATCAGAACCCCCCCATAAATTTCAGGACATCACATGAGACCCCCATATCAGCCCTCCATGTCATAACCCCATCAGCCCTCCATGTCAGACCCCCATCAGACCTCAGATTAGCCCAGTGTACCCCCATCAGACCTCAGATCAGCCCACTGTCCCCCCATCAGACCTCAGATCAGCCCATCAGACCTCAGATGAGCCCACTGTGCCCCCATCAGACCTCAGATGAGCCCACTGTGCCCCCATCAGACCTCAGATCAGCCCACTGTGCCCCCATTAGACTTCAGATCAGCCTACTGTGCCCCCATCAGACCTCAGATCAGCCTACTGTGCCCCATCAGACCTCAGATCAGCCCACTGTTCCCCAGACCTCACCACTGTGCCCATCATACCTCAGATCAGCCCACTGTGCCCATCATACCTCAGATCAGCCCACTGTGCCCATCATACCTCAGATCAGCCCACTGTGCCCCCATCATACCTCAGATCAGCCCACTGTGCCCCCATCATAACCTCAGATCAGCCCACTGTGCCCCCATCAGACCTCAGATTAGCCCACTGTGCCCATCAGACCTCAGATCAGCCGACTGTGCCCATCAGACCTCAGATCAGCCCTACTGTGCCCCCATCAGACCTCAAGATAAGCCAACTGTGCCCCCATCAGACCTCAGATCAGCCCACTGTGCCCCCCATCAGACCTCAGATCAGCCCCCATATCAGCCCACTGTGCCCCATCAGACCTCCGATGAGCCAACTGTGCCCCCATCAGACCTCCGATGAGCCAACTGTGCCCCCATCAGACATCCGATGGGCCAACTGTGCCCCCATCAGACATCCGATGAGCCAACTGTGCCCCCATCAGACCTCCGATGAGCCAACTGTGCCCCCATCAGACCTCAGATGAGCCAACTGTGTCCCCATCAGACCTCAGACCAGCCCACTGTGTCTCCATCAGACCTCAGACCAGCCCCACTGTGCCCTTCATACCTCAGATCAGCCCACTGTGCCCCCATCAGACCTCAGATCAGCCCACTGTGCCCACATCAGACCTCAGATCAGCCCACTGTGCCCCCATCAGACCTCAGATCAGCCCAGTGTGCCCCCATCAGACCTCAAATCAGCCCACTGTGCCCCCATCATACCTCAGGTCAGCCAACTGTGCCCATCATACCTCAGATCAGCCTCCATATCAGCCCACTGTGCCCCCAACAGACCTCAGATGAGCCCACTGTGCCCCCATCAGACCTCAGATGAGCCCACTGTGCCCCCATCAGACCTCAGATGAGCCCACTGTGCCCCCATCAGATCTCAGATCAGCCCACAATGCCCATAAGACCTCAGATCAGCCCCCATATCAGCCCACTGTGCCCCATCAGACCTCAGATCAGCACACTGTGCCCCGATCAGACCTCAGATCAGCACACTGTGTCCCGATCAGACCTCAGATCAGCCCACTGTGCCCCCATCAGACCTCAGATCAGCCCACTGTGCCCATAAGACTCAGATCAGCCCCCATATCAGCACACTGTGCCCCCATCAGACCTCAGATCAGCACACTGTGCCCCCATCAGACCTCAGATCAGCCCACTGTGACCCCATCAGACCTCAGATGAGCCCACTGTGCCCCCATCAGACCTCAGATCAGCCCCAATATCAGCCCACTGTGCCCCCATCAGACCTCAGATGAGCCCACTGTGCCCCCATCAGACCTCAGATGAGCCCACTGTGCCCCCATCAGACCTCAGATGAGCCCACTGTGCCCCCATCAGACCTCAGATGAGCCCACTGTGCCCCACATCAGACCTCAGATGAGCCCACTGTGCCCCATCAGACCTCAGATCAGCCCACTGTGCCCCCATCAGACCTCAGATCAGCCCCCATATCAGCCCACTGTGCCCCCATTAGACCTCAGATCAGCCCACTGTGCCCCCATCAGACCTCAGATCAGCCCACTGTGCCCCCATTCAGACCTCAGATCAGCCCACTGTGCCCCCCATCAGACCTCAGATCAGCCCACTGTGCCCCCATCAGACCTCAGATCAGCCCACTGTGCCCCATTAGAACCTTCAGATCAGCCCACTGTTCCCCCCCCATTAGACCTCAGATCAGCCCACTGTGCCCCCATCAGACCTCAGATCAGCTCACTTTGTCCCCATCTGACCTCAGACCAGCCCCACTGTGCCCATCATACCTCAGATCAGCCCAGTGTGCCCCCATCAGATCTCAGATCAGCCCACTGTGCCCCCCATAAGACCTCAGATCAGCCCCCATATCAGCCCACTGTGCCCTCATCAGACCTCAGATAAGCCAACTGTGCCCCCATCAGACCTCAGATCAGCCCACTGTGCCCCCATCAGACCTCAGATCAGCCCCCATATCAGCCCACTGTGCCCCCATCAGACCTCAGATCAGCCCACTGTGCCCCCATCAGACCTCAGATCAGCCCAGTGTGC
The DNA here is from genome assembly GCA_900303285.1 of Rhinella marina. Classification (NCBI taxonomy): domain Eukaryota; kingdom Metazoa; phylum Chordata; class Amphibia; order Anura; family Bufonidae; genus Rhinella; species Rhinella marina. Next base: position 11,486 of record ONZH01027424.1, on the reverse strand, counting down.
CCCCATCAGACCTCAGATCAGCTCACTTTGTCCCCATCAGACCTCAGATCAGCCCAGTGTGCCCCCATCAGACCTCAGATCAGCCCAGTGTGCCCCCATCAGACCTCAGATCAGCCCAGTGTGCCCCCATCAGACCTCAGATCAGCCCAGTGTGCCCCCATCAGACCTCAGATCAGCCAACTGTGCCCATCATACCTCAGGTCAGCCCACTGTGCCCCCATCAGACCTCAGATGAGCCCACTGTGTCCCCATCAGACCTCAGATGAGCCCACTGTGTCCCCATCAGACCTCAGATGAGCCAACTGTGCCCATCATACCTCAGGTAAGCCCACTGTGCCCCCATCAGACCTCAGATCAGTCCACTGTGCCCCCATCAGACCTCAGATCAGCCTCGATATCAGCCCACTGTGCCCCCAACAGACCTCAGATGAGCCCACTGTGCCCCCATCAGACCTCAGATCAGCCCATTGTGCCCCCATCAGACCTCAGATCAGCCCACAATGCCCATAAGACCTCAGATCAACCCCCATATCAGCCCACTGTGCCCCCATCAGACCTCAGATCAGCACACTGTGCCCCCATCAGACCTCAGATCAGCACACTGTGCCCCCATCAGACCTCAGATCAGCACACTGTGTCCCGATCAGACATCAGATCAGCCCACTGTGCCCCCATCAGACCTCAGATCAGCCCCAATATCAGCCCACTGTGCCCCATCAGACCTCAGATCAGCACATTGTGCCCCCTTCAGATCTCAGATCAGCCCATTGTGCCCATAAGACCTCAGATCAGCCCCTATATAAGCCCACTGTGCCCCATCAGACCTCAGATCAGCCCACTGTGCCCCCATCAGACCTCAGATCAGCCCACTGTGACCCCATCAGACCTCAGATCAGCCCCAATATCAGCCCACTGTGCCCCCATCAGACCTCAGATGAGCCCACTGTGCCCCCATCAGACCACAGATGAGCCCAGTGTGCCCCCATCAGACCTCAGACCAGCCCACTGTGCCCCCATCAGACCTCAGATCAGCCCCATATCAGCCCACTGTGCCCCCATTATACCTCAGATCAGCCCACTGTGCCCCATCAGACCTCAGATCAGCCCACTGTGCCCCCATCAGACCTCAGATCAGCCCCCATATCAGACCACTGTGCCCCCATTAAGACCTCAGATTAGCCCACTGTGCCCCCATCAAACGTTTGATGAGCCCACTGTGCCATCAGACCTCAGATGAGCCCACTGTGCCCATCAGACCTCAGATCAGCCCACTGTTCCCCCATTAGACCTCAGATCAGCCCACTGTGCCCCCATCAGACCTCAGATCAGCTCACTTGTCCCCCATCAGACCTCAGGACCAGCCCACTGTGCCCATCATACCTCAGATCAGCCCACTGTGCCCCCATCAGACCTCAGATCAGCCCCCATATCAGCCCACTGTGCCCTCATCAGACCTCAGATAAGCCAACTGTGCCCCCATCAGACCTCAGATCAGCCCACTGTGCCCCCCATCAGACCTCAGATCAGCCCACTGTGCCCCCATCAGACCTCAGATCAGCCCACTGTGCCCCCCATCAGACCTCAGATCAGCCCACTTTGCCCCCATCAGACATCAGATCAGCCCACTGTGCCCCCATCAGACCTCAGATCAACCCACTGTGCCCCATCAGACCTCAGATCAGCCCACTGTGACCTCATATCAGCCTACTGTGCCCCCATCAGACCTCAGATCAGCCTACTGTGCCCCCATCAGACCTCAGATCAGCCCATCAGCCCCCATATCAGCCCACTGTGCCTTCATCAAACCTTATATGAGCCCGCTGTGCACCCATCAGACCTCAGATCAGCCCACTGTGACCCCATATCAGCCTACTGTGCCCCCATCAGACCTCAGATCAAGCCTACTGTGCCCCCATATCAGCCTACTGTGCCTCCATCAGACCTCAGATCAGCCCACTGTGCCCCCATATCAGCCCACTCTGCCACATCAGACCTCTGATCAGCCCACCCTACCCCCATTAGACCTCAATTAGCCCCCTCAGACCTCAGATCAGCCCACCCAGCCCCATAAGCATAAAATAAAAAACTCTCTTACCTCTCCTGCGCTACAGCTCCCTTCCTGGTCCAGCGCTCCTCTGGCTTCTAAGGCCGGCGCTGCACTGTGACCTGACTGCATGCAGCGTCGGGTCATAGTGCCTGCACCACGTCCTGACGCTGTACTTTGTCAGGACAGTGCAGTGCTGGCCCGGAGAAAACAGGAGCGCCGGACCCGGAGGGGAGCCGCGGCACAGGACAGGTAAAAGAGTTTTTTATTTTATGCTTATGGGGCTGGGTGGGCTGATCTGAGGTCTGTTGATGGTCCGGCACCTGATACATACAAGTGAGCGCTTCCATAATGGAAGCGGTCACTTGTATTCGCTTTATGAGACGCACCACAATTTTCCCCCTACTTTTGGGGGGGAAAAAGTGCGTCTTATAAAGCGAACATACGGTATATAGTCTCATGCCTCCTCGAAGAGACCTACAATATTTTCTTAGAAAGGGTTCAATTAAACAAATATCCGCATAAGGGTCATACAAATGGACAGTCACTGGAACTTCTAAATAATAATATAACGGCCTCAAATAAATGCCTTCCATACCTTTCTTGTCCCTCTTTGTTCTAAGCAGCTCTAAAGTCTGGATACAGGTATCCTCTCTCATAAACATGACATCAAAATATCCTTGCTTCTAAAAGTCTTGCATGCTAAAGATGTCTCTCACCGATACTCCTCCAATTCCAGACAGAACCTCATCCATCAAAGTTTTCACAGTGTAATTTCCACATCTTTCCTCTGATACTTTGAATTGAATTACTCAGACCTTATAACCTGGCCATGCCAGCAATGTAAGCATTGTCACCTCTCAATGTCAATCGCTCTTAGAAAACCTTTTGGTTAGTCCCTCCACCCAATAGCTGCAGATGGCTTAAGACCCCATAGGGCTGATGCCATAAGGATGAGCAGAGTAGAGACCAAGAACTATGAGACTCTCTAGCTCATTATCATTAGGGTGACAAAAATTGTAATTTTTTGTTTTTTTGGGGTGCCAGCTAAATTTTCTGTCACTGCCTAGGAGGGCTGCAAAAAATTTACAGTTTTCAAATTGTTCTAATATATTTAATAACCTTTATAAACTATTTGTAATGTAAGCTAATTTGCATAAACTCAGGCATATGGGAAGGACATGCAAACTAGCAGAATCTTCCTGTCTATGATAATAAGCTTACATAACAAACAGTTTAAAAAGGTTATTAAATATTATCTTAGAACAATTTGAAAACTATACATTTTTGTGCAGCCCTGCTTAGCAGTGAGAGAAGAGTTAGCTGACACCCAAAAAAAGAAAGGAAAAAAAATTGTCACCCTAATGATAATGAGCTGGGCACACAGGTCCCCCAAGCCATCCAAACCAGTTCTAGCAACTTTGAGATTCACTGGTTCTCAGGTCTTTCTGGGTAGAGAGTTGGTCTTGTTATGTGTATAAGTTATGTCCTCTGAGCCAACTCCCTGGGGAAACCTAGGTGAGGAGCAGGATTCGTTTGGGCTCCATGCTGATTCCATGGGGGTAAAACCTGGGAGAGGAGCTGCAGCATAGATGGGTGTCACCATTTTGTTGCAGTTCCTTGCAGGTGTTTTCTTGCCCGGAGGGATTGGGAAGGTTCTGGGGGGCCTGCAATGGACCATATCCTTGGGCATGTTTTTGTGTGGTATGCTGCACAATTTTGTGCATTTGGTGTTTAAAAGCACGTTCTTCGGGCTTTAATAAAAAAAAAAGTGTTATGTGTATAAGTCTGCCGTTGTAAGGTATGCTGGCTATAATATCTGTTTTATGGATAGGTTGGTTCTGCATAGCCAGCTTTTGGTATATAGCCTTTGTGATTTATTTAGCTATTGATAGGCAGTGAGATATTATAAGCATAGCTATATTATGTATAAATAAAAAATAAGTTGCTTTTGTAATGTGAACCAGACGCTCTCCTCTCTTCCAAGCAGGGGGTGCCTGGTTTAGTCCCATAGACTTCCATTATACTCGGGTGCTCAGCCAAGCACTTGAGCACACTAGCAGTGTGGTGCTCGATCAACACTAGTCAAAGCCCTATAAATAGCCTCAGCCATTTTGGATTCTCTCATTCTCCAGTGAACTTAGTGCAGGGACAGATGTTTGTAGGCGCTAGGGAAAGTGTTAGAAAACCTCATCAAAAATACATATTGCTGAATAGAAGTGTAGGGAAAGAATAGGGAGGGAAGTATTGAAGCAGAACAGGGTTCAATAGGGGTGTTTAGAGACATTGTGAGATATGGAAAGAAGTGCAACAACAGGGTAATAGGAAAAATCATATTATACCTTGGTTTCAGTGAACGGGATTTAAAATTGTAATATTACAGCTGCTCATGTCAGGTTTGTCTCTGAAAATCTGGTTATCAGGGTTTTGTTAACCCTTGTGTACTGTAGTTACATTTTGTACAGGACTTATTTGCTGTTTTAGTGTTGGAAAACAGAAAGGGCTTATTAGCTGTGGTGAAGTGGGAAAATGACAGCCCTTTGTAGTGTCTATTAGTGTAAAAAAAAGTTTTAGTAGGCGTACAGCGCCAAAGTTATATATAGTAAAGTGTTCTATCAGTTATTAGTGTTGCAAAAAGATGATAATTACTTACCAGTAATTGGATTTTCCTTTAGCCTCCACAACGGCACACCCAGAGGATAACCCGCCTCCCAGGGACAGGAAACAACTGAGAGACTAACACCTTTAAAAGCCTCCTCCTTCTTACCTACTCCAGTTAATAATATAGTACTCCGTGAGCTTTTTTATTTTTTAAATGCCAAATAATTTAATGAAAGGAAAAAATTTGTTATAACAATCAATAATTTTCAAACATTGAAAGCAAAAAACCTCGGGTGGGAAAAAACCTGTGCCGTTGTGGAGGCTAAAGCAAAATCCAATTACCGGTAAGTTACTATCATCTTTTCCTCACACCTCCACAACGGCACACCCAGAGGATATTCCAGAGAAGTAATCATCATCTTAGGGAGGGACCACAGCAGACAATACTTTCTTGCCAAATGAAAGGTCCCTATTTGCAAATACATCAAGTTTGTAATGTTTGAAAAAAGTCATGGGAGATGACCAAGTTGCAGCAAGGCAGATGTCCTCCAGCGAAACTGAAGACCCCTCCGCCCAAGAAGCAGAAACTGCCCGGGTGGAGTGAGCCCTCAAACCCGCCGGAGTAGACAAGCCTCTGGACTTGTAACAAAAGGCAATACATGATGTGATCCAGCGAGCAATAGATGTCTTGCTGGCAGACTTCCCCTGATTTGCTCCCAGAAACTGGATCAATAACTGATCGGACTTCCTAAACGACATTGTGGATTCCAGATATTGTAGGACACATCTCCGGACATCCAGATTATGGAAGATTCTCTCTTTATCGGAAACAGCCTGTGGGCAAAAAGAAGGTAAAGATATTTTCTGGTGACAATGGAACTTCGACACAACCTTTGGAAAGAAGCTAGGAGGTGTTTTAAAATAATTCTATCTTCCAGAACGGTAAGATAGGGGGGAAACATGGATAAAGCCTGTATCTCTCTACCCTCCTAGTTGTAGTGATGGCTAAAAGGAAGGCAGTTTTAAAGGTTAATAATCTCAATGGAATACTCATAATAGGCTCAAATGGGGGGCTCAATGAGAACAGAAAGGACCAGATAAAGGTCCCAATGGGCTACAGAGGATCTAATCGAGGGACAAAATCTATTGGCCCCCTTAAAAAACCTCTTTACCAAATCAGCCCATTTGGTACCCGGAAAAAAGCACTAATAGCCTCTGTCTGAACTTTTAGGGTGCTAACTCTAAGGCCTTTTTCTAAACAAGTTTGAAGAAAATTTAGAATTAGGTTAATGTCAGGGGCAGAGGAAGGATCCCACACATCTTTGACTGCTATAAGGAAAGCCTTCCAATATCTGTGATAGATTTTGGAAGTTACCAGTTTATGGCTGCTCAGAAGAGTGGAAATTACAGAATCGGAAAGTCCTTTCTTCCTTAGGATAGTCCTCTCAGTCTCCATGCTGTCAAATGAAGGTTGGTAACTGAGGGATGCAACACTGGACCCTGGGACAGGAGATCTGGTATTGGTGGAAGAGTCCAATAATCTTTTCCCACAAGATGTTTGAGGATTGGGAACCATGTCCTTTTTGGCCAACATGGCGCTATTAGAATCAGATCTGCTTTCTCCTCCACTGATTTCATGATGACTCTGGGAATTAGTGGTATAGGGGGAAAGGCATACAGGTGGCCTCTGGGCCAAGGTTTTGATAGGGCATCCCACTGATCCGGATGATCCTGTAGAAGAAGAGAGAAAAATCTGTGAACTTTCCTGTTTTTTCGAGTCGCAAACAGATCCACCGACGGGGTTCCCCATTTTGTACAGATGGCGTTGAATATTTTCTGATTTAGGCTCCATTCCCCCTCCTTCAATCTCTGTCTGCTTAAATAATTGGCCAGGAGGTTCTCTTTTCCTTTCACATGAATAGCCGAGAATCTAGATGATGCTCTTCTCACCAGAAAATCTTCTGAGATATTACTACTAATGAATGGCTCCTTGTTCCTCCTTGCTTGTTTACGTATGCCACTGCTGAGCTGTTGTCCGTTAGGATCCTCACATGGCTTCCATGGATTCCTGAAGAGAAGGCCTTTAGCGCCTCCCATATCGCCGAGAGCTCCCTTACATTTGAAGATGCTCTTGACAACTCCAGCTCCATTGCCCTTGGACCACCGCATCTTCCCAGTGGGCTCCCCAGCCCCAGCTGCTGGCATCCGTTATGATTACCACCTGCTTGGGGTGGTAATCATTGCTTGTTTACGTATGCCACTGCTGAGCTGTTGTCCGTTAGGATCCTCACATGGCTTCCATGGATTCCTGAAGAGAAGGCCTTTAGCGCCTCCCATATCGCCGAGAGCTCCCTTACATTTGAAGATGCTCTTGACAACTCCAAGCTCCATTTCCCTTGGACCACCGCATCTTCCCAGTGGGCTCCCCAGCCCCAGCTGCTGGCGTCCTTTATGATTACCACCTGCTTGGGGTGGCGCCAGACTACTCCCTGTGACAGATTCTTTTGACTGCACCACCATGTTAAAGAGTGCTTGACATTCGTTGGAATCTTGACCTTGTTTAGAGATAGCTGGTTCCGATCACAGGTTTTTAATAGGAGAGACTGAAGAGGCCTTGTGTGGAACTGTGCCCATTTTACTGCCGGAATAGTTGCCGTCATAAATCCTAGAATGGTCATCATGTATCGGAAGGAGACCAATTTTGCTCGCTGGAATCCCTTCACATTGTTGATCAGGGCTATCTGTTTTTCCGTTGGGAGGAAAGATGTGGTTAACTTGGAATTTAACAGAATCCCTAGAAATACTGTTTCCTGTGAAGGAACCAAACAGGACTTTTGGAAATTCAGGATCCATCCCAGACTTGTGAAACAGTTCACCACCTTTTGGAGATGGTTCTGAAGAATTATTTCTGACGGAGCCAAAATCAGCAGATCGTCCAAATATGGAACTATCATTATTCCTTGTCAGTGAAGGGCCCCTGAGACATCCGCCATAACTTTTGTAAAGACCCTCGGTGCCGAACTTAGCCCAAAGGGAAGGACCTGGAACTGAAAGTGCCGTAGAGTATTTTGGTGTTTTACTGCTAATCTTAAATACTTTTGATACTGATGGTGAATCGGAATATGGTAATAGGCGTCGGTAAGGTCCATCGTCGCCATAAAGCAGTTGGTTGACAATAAGTTTATTGTTGTCTTTATAGTCTCCATCTTGAATTTTTTGTAAACCAGAAACCTGTTTAGATGTTTCAGATTGAAGATAGCCCTGAAAGACCCATTGGGTTTTCTTACTAAAAACATTGGGGAATAAAATCCCTTTGTCTGTTCTCCCACTGGGACTGGAACAATGGCCTTTTTTCCCAACAAAGAATCTATCTGGATATCCAGGATAGACTGATCTTCCCCACTTAGGGTCTTGTTTATGAGAAAACGGTCCGAAGGAAGGGAGGAAAATATTATGACTTCCAAAACCCATGGGGAAGCTCCGAGACTTTCCCAGGTGTCGGAAAGCCCCTTCGCCTCTGTGGGGAATCCTTTTTTTCTATCAGCTGCTTTTTTCCAAAATATCGTCAAGGGTTTTCCAAATAATCTGTCGCCTTCACATGGAATGGAACATAATTTATTTTTGGAGGCTGAGTCACCGGACCATGTTCTAAGCCAGATGGCTCTACGAGACGCATTTGAAAGAGCTGCAGACCTGGAGGCTAGCTTCACCACATCGGCCGAGGCATCCGGCAAAAATTTGACGCTTGTTTTTAAAATTGGAATAGAGGATTGAATATCCTCTATGGGAGTCCCCGATTCTAGATGCTCCTGCAGTTGAGATAACCAAATGGATAAGGTTCGGGCAGTGTATGTAGAGGCGATGCTAGGACGGAGTATAGCAGTGGCGGATTCCCAAGTTTTTTTAAGTAGGGACTCTCCTTTCTTCGGATCGGATCTTTTAACAGACCCAAATCTTCAAATGGCAGGCTCGATTTTTTTTTTTTATATTTTCGCTACAGGGGCATCAAACTTTAGGAGGTTTGTCCCAGCACAGAGAATCTTCTTCTGTAAAGGGATATTTTCTTTTAAACAGTCTGGGCACTGACTGTCTTTTTTCTGGATCCTTCCACTCATTGAGGATAAGTTTTTTTAATATTCTCATGGACCGGAAAAACCCACTTACGTTTGTCCGCTAGTCCCAAGAACATTTGATCCTGAATAGAAAGAGGTTCTTTTTGCTCTTCCATATTAATAGTTGCACTAATATTCTTTAAAAGGGACACACTGTCTTCCACAGCACAAAGAGGACGGCCTGATGTGTCGTCAGATAAATCAGAGTCAGTAGTAGACCTCTTCAACCTCAGACTCCTCAGGTTCAGGGCGTATATACTGTGCATTAGAGGTAGAGGTAGATGGTTTACAAGGGACTGAAGCCAGCTTAGCATCAATGGCTGCTCCCACTTCATCTTTAATAAGGGATCTTAGGCTCTCTATCAGGGACGGGGATTCCTCATTCATAACCTTGTCCAGACACTTCGTACATAACGACTTCTTATAAGATGTGGATAAGGCCCTTTAACATACAGGGCATTTTCTCTTGCATGACGGCTCTCCCAGAGACTTAACAGTTTCCTTCCCCTAAAATAAAAAGGGGTAGTGTGTGAATACTAAAATAACTTAAGTAAGAAAGGGAGCCGTCACCAAGGAAGAACACCCGAAATGCCATAAAAACTCAAACTTTTTTAGAGGAGGCTTACCGGACTAGAGGGCTGAGCAGGGTCTGTGGATCGCCCTGGACGTATCGCTCTCTGGCTGTACCGACATGTCTGCAGCGCTAGAATGACAGGATTCTATGAGAAACACCACTTCCTTAAAAATGTATGGGCTCCCCGGTGGAAGTGACGCTGCGTGCGTTGTGCGTCTGACGTCATCAGAAGGGGACAGCCCTCTGAATGATGCAAGGAGCGTTCCTGGCCAAAAGGAACGCCCCCGATCCACAGCCGCATGTCTCCTGATTGAACCGGAGACATGATAGAAGCCCGGGAATGCCAGCACCGCCGAACTTACATCCAGAGGGAGGGAGAGCCCAACCTGGATCCCGCGATCCTCACCCCCTACAAAGGCCCTCCCAGACCAGCTGGGGAGAAAAAAACCTAAAGGCCTCTGCGATGCATGTTGGTCCACATGCTTCCGGAGGAACAGGAAACAACTGGAGGAGGTAAGAAGGAAGAGGCTTTTAAAGGCGTTGGTCTCTCAGTTGTTTCCTGTCGCCTGGGAGACAGGTTATCCTCTGGGTGTGCCGTTGTGGAGGTGTGAGGAAAAAACGTATTATTTGCTCTGTGCTGAAGTGGGAAAATTATAGCCCTTTGTAGCGTGTAGAAGTAGCCAAAAAAAAAATAGGTTGATTTTGGCCTATAAGCGCAAAAGTTCCATATTTTAAAACCTACTGGGATTTATTACTGTTGAAAAAAAATGACTACAAAGGAAAAACACGTATCACTCACCTGATATAGTAATTAAATGCAGGAGGCACGGACAGCGCTGGGAAGGAGTGCTACGCACATCATGGAGAAAAAACACATACTGTAGTCCAGCTTCCAAAAATATAAAAACTATGCTTTATTTCATTTTCTCAGTAAACACATACCTAGCAAAAACACCATCTACGCGATTCGGATCTGTGAATATCGATCCTTCCTCATGACACTGAACAAGGCATGACGGCAAGTTTAAATAGCCGCATGTCTTGATCAGATACAGCTGAAAGACAATTAGGGGAGGAGCAAAAAAACTTCCCCATACAGCTTGTTTTATCATCCAAGGAACTAACATGAACAAATGAAAAAATAATATACAAACATACTAAGAAAAACATATGAGAAAGGATAAAGATCATATATCTTAGTAGTGCAAGAGTAGGTCTTGCTTGCGGTTCAAACCTTTGGGGAAACAGGAGAATCATACGTAACATCCAGAAGGATTCCCTCAAACAGCCTGCATCTATGGTCGTCTCCTCTTTTCGGGGAGTTAACGCTCTCCAGGCCCTGGACACGGAAGCCCCGTTGTATTCCCCCCATGATATCCGCTGCAAAATGAAGACTCACTGCAGAGACATTTCTGGTTTTTGTATGTGGAATATTGAGAAAGATGTTCTCGCACTCTGGTTTTAAGGCTATTGCTGGTGCAGTCTACATACTGCAAAGACATGTGGTGCACATAATACAAAACACCACAAATGGGGTATTACAATTAATAGATTGTTTTAATTGAAAAGTGGACTGATTACTGGTAGACTGTATGAAAGAACCAGTCTGCATATAACCGCAGCATGTGCAAAATGAGATGACCGCACTGTAAATTGCCCTTGTGCTTCAGCCAGGTAGGTTGTTGCTGTGTGGATTCATAAACATACTGGGACTAATCTTTTGAGCTAGAGGTGGGTGCTCTGCGGGCTCTGCATTTTTGATTTCTGTGTCAGCACTGTCGCCTCCAGTGTTCATCATAAACTTAATACAGGAAGGTGTGTTTTGACAATATTACAGATCTCTGAAAATTCGCCTGCTGTAAGTAACGACAAAAACAAATGTTGGGTACCACGGCACTCAATAAGTTGATGAAGCAATATTCACATCAAGTTATCTTTATTGTATCCATCCAATTATATCAAAGGAAAACAAGGGCCAAACGTTTTCGGTCATTAGAGACCTTGTTTCACGGCCTCATTTCCTATAGTGGTGAGTTTGTATGGAGGATGGACAAACACTGGAGTGGAATCCTGAGCATTACCTTGAGTATTTTTACTGCTTCTAGAGCAGTCTGGAAATACAAGGTCATGTCTGGTCTTTGATAGAGCCACATTT